>CAJHVD010000011.1:0-221552 GCA_905147285.1 Hypena proboscidalis | reverse complement strand
AAGTGGTCAATTTCACCTTCGTTTGCTGCTTCTGTTGGAGCGTAGGCTTGTATTATAGTTATCTTGTAGTCGTTTAATGTTTAGACTTAATGATGCAACTCGCTCAGTCAGTCCTATAAAGTTCTCAATGTATGGTTTCATAGACCTGTTTACTAAGAAACCAACACCATATTTACCAGGCGTTTCTCGATGTGACAGAGGATAAATTTCTCGTATTCCTTGATTTTGTTTCCTATTCTTCTTGTTTCTGCCAATCCTATGACGTCATACTTTATTTCTTTCAATGCTTCTTCCAATTCAATTAGTCTTTCGTACGACGATAGAGTTCGCACGTTATATGTGGCTATGTATAATCGCTGTATATTATAGACAAGTAAATAACTACCAGTGTATCGTTTAGTTTAATTAACTAATGTTTAACTAATTGGATCAAGAGTTGAAATCCTGACCAATTAATTAAACATTAGTTACAGCTTGTCAAAATAGTCTAAAAACAACAAGTTATTTATGCTATCTTTGTGCAAGTTACAACGTTCCGTAGATTTTAACTTGGATTGGTCTCTACACTTTTTTACCAAGCTATACAGACTGTAAAATAAATAGCAATGTTTTAGCGCTATAAATTCATGTACAATATATAATATTTACTTCAATTAGTATGATAATTTGGTAAATAGTTTGCATAATAACAAGAGCAGATTCAAATTTCTGCGGATCAATGTAATTAAATGCTGTTTTCACGGTTTTGTAGCTGGCAGTCTAACTTAAAAACTGGTCATATGTTTTTCTTTGTATTTTATACTAAAGGTGAAAATTGTGGGGTGTAAGTTTTATAAGGTTCATCATTATTATATTATATTGCTCTGCAGCATATGGCTGAGATAGTGTCCATTTCGGACAAAAAAAAATGTTTAGAATTGTAAGTTTTAATTATTATTTTCTATAGTATTAATATTATTTTTGTAATAATAAATATGTTTCTTTCTTTCTTTCATTCCTCAATTTAAAAGGAAATGCATGAATGACGTAAATGAACTGTAAGATAGATTTTTTGGAAATATCTCCCCTCAAAGGGGGTGAATTAGGGGTTGTATGTTTACATGTGAAGTCAATTTTGGCGGCAATTGCACAAAATTCTGCACATTGGTTCCCTACTCTACATAAATTAACAAATATATTTTGTTTTGGAAATTTCCCCCGGGGGATTTTGCGTTGAAAACATTGAAGTTGTATGAAATAATATTATAGGAATTTCGAATTCCACGCGAATGAAGTTGCGGGGCAAAAGCTAGTCAGGCAATTAAGCAAGGTCTACATGGATTGGGAATATTTTAGCCGAAATTCCATACCCGATGGAGGGTTGAAATAAAACAGGGATAGGTAAAAGAGAAGATATTTTTTGAGGGGAGATTAATTCCTACATTAATATGAATTATTGGTTGCGGATACCAACCTGAACGAATTAAGTCTGGTATTATTATTTTATACTTTATTTGTTTCTTTACCTTTATTAATAGGAATTTTTATATTTTTAATGAAATAAGAAGAATAATAATTTATTTTTTAAAATTTATAAATATAAATATATATTTATTATATTTTTCTATGATTATGGCTTTTTTAGTTAAAATACCTATATATTTTGTTATTTGCCGTGATGTTTGATGATGGGGGCTTTATTTTCCGGATGTTTTCAATCGTTTGTTGCATGCATTAAACTGTTCTTTGGATGTAAGACGAAGAAAGGTTACTTAAAAAGAAAGGTTGCCTGGAAGAGATCACTTTATACGTGGTACATTCGTCGCGTATTTAGACGTATTATATACCCTGCGGTTGCGTTGGCACCAGGATGAGAATGCTTACTACAGGATTTCCGGACTATACGGCATCGTAACAATATATTTAGAGGCGAGTAGGTACAAATACCGCTTCAAGAAGATTAATTGTCAATTACGTCATCAATCAGAGACGTGGACTACTACAACAGGAGCAAATACATCGCTAGCAGACTAGGAGCAACATACGAATTTGCATCTTCGTACGTATCGCCGACTCATGAAGCGCCTTACGAAGAGCAACGTCAAGAAAACGTATCAAGTGTTTGTGATAAATAACGGTATTTCGTTTTACAAGTAAATTTTTAAATTTCATGGCTATTTTTAGATGCAAAGTCTCAAATCACGTCGATAACTTAACTCATGTGTTAATTTTTTTGCTTATATTTTTAAAAGTAAATATTTTTATGGCATTACTGTGTTCCGGTTTCTTGGTGAGGATAGACCCCCAAAATATGAAAGCAATAGTGGGCACGGAGCTGTATCTTTTGTAGATGTTTGGCAGGCAGAGGAAGTAGGTACTCCTTTGCCCTCATAGCATCGCTGATGGACTATTTCGTAAATGACTAGTACACGAAGATGAGCCTATGCAATACTCACGTTATTTTATGCGAGAAGGTGAGCATAGGCTCGTAGTCCATGACCGAGATGTGCACAAACTCCTCCGCGCCTTCGATGATCTGAACGATGGCCGAGCCGTCGTCCGTGCGCCCCGCCGGACTCAATGGCGGTGGGGAACTCGGAAATAATAAAGTTATAATAAAAAATAAATAAAATTAATTTATTTTCAGACCAGGAGATACATAGAGCACGAAAAAGATCGTTTGCGTGCCAGAATTCAGTTAGTAAAAACCGTTTTTACTGAATTATTTCAGGTTAAGCAATCGAGTACGAGTTTATTTAAATCTTAATATTTTTTCACTGGAAGAGGTGAAAAGTTTTGTATGTAACGCGTGAAAAAAAAATAATTTCCAGTTCGTGACCTCTTAAAATCTTTCGCTTGCGAAGTAGTCTTTATTAGAATCACTCGCTACGCTCTTGATTCAATTTAAGACTACTTCGGCAAGCTCAAGATTTCAAATTGGCACTCACAACAGAAATATAAAACTTTTCCTCACTTGTACCATAAATAACTATTATATCCTATGTTAGTATGACAATGAGATGTTTAGTGAGCAAATCCCGTCATAGGCAGGTTCACCGAACCTTTGCAACATGTAGTTCGGTGAATCTGCCAACCAAGACTGAATCAACTCGCTCACTCACCATTCTCAGGACTTGGTTCGAGCTCCGCCGCACCCTAGTTATGAATTAACTATTTATTTAACTAAAAAAAACAGGTGACTACCAAGTGGGAGAGCATAGGACTGTTACGTCAAAGGTCTCGAGATCGAACCCACGGCACACACCTCTGTCAATAAATCTTCAAGATTCGTCTTTCAGAAGATATGTCGCTCGCTAACGGTCACGGAAACATCCTGAGGAACCTGCATGCCTAAAGGTGCCTAACAAATCCTGAAGGATAGTGTGAAGTCTACCGATCCGAGTTTGGCCAGCGTAGTGGACTATGGCCTAACTCTTCTCATCATGAGAAGAGGCCTGAGCACAGAGTAAACAGAGACTAAGCTTCATACAACCGCGCTCAGATACGTCCACTCACACAAGCATAAGACGTCTGTGTGCGTGTCCACTTGCGGCCCTATCACGTACGAGGCGAAACCGGTTTCTACCGGCTCGTAAGTGCCTTAGCGAAGGGCTCTCGCGCGCTCTCGGCGCGGCTCGCGGACACTACCGCAGCTCACATAAATGTACCCTGTGAGTGTGCAGTGTGCAGTCTACAGTAGTCCAGCGCAGGCCGCGGTGCGCGCACGCCCGTATGCTCACTCGCAAGTCTCGTCCTAAAGGGCACGACGCGCGTTATAATTTATTAATACAAAATGTACTGTAGGTACTGTTTGTAAGAACAATAATCGTCGAAATAAGAACATATCTTTTTTTTTCTATCCCAAGGAATCTACTAGGTGAGTAGTAAATTGATAGTAAAAGAGTAGCTATTTTTATTATATAGGTACCTATTCAATTTATTTTAGTGGGGGTAGATAGATACTTCATACATAATTACATAGGTAGGTACCTAGTGTACCTACCTCAATATCAAAGCAAATTTAAATCCGTGCCGTGTTGTGCGATGGAACCTTGACACAATTCACAGCTAATAATATATTCCTACTTATGAGTCACTAGCTTCTACGCGCGGCTCCAACCGCGTGGTACGTCGATGTAGCCTATATTATTTCTGGGGTCTTATCTTTTTATACCTATAATTGTATAGATGTATGAGAATGACAGTTCTAATGTCATGCCATGCGCTCTTCTACCTAATACGTTAATAGGTAGGTAGGTACGTTAAAATTAAATTGTAAAAGGTTCTACTTATCACATTAGGTACCAATTTGAGAGGATTATACTTAAAGACTTTTATTACTTTTTTGACTTGTTGAAATATGTAAAAAATACCTATCTACCCTTATTATTAGCGATTGATTTATTATGATTAGGTACAGGTAATACAATAAAAAAAACCGCCGCGTCGTTAAAACACCACTATGCCGCCAGTGTAGTAATTGTACTAGTCACATGGTTTGTTCTGTTGTGCCAACACTGCCAAGTGCCAACCCTAGCAAAATAGGTAAATATTTTAGACGCTCTTTAAAAGCTTAGCCTCTGTTCGTTACTCTGTGGCCTGAGTCCGGCAATGGGACATGTATTCTTAACAAGGCTGCTATTATTAACTATTTATTACTTACCTTGTGCTGTGCTGTAGTACTATTTGGATTAGGGTTATAATATTATTGACACAAATATTAACAATGATGTCGTAAGTTCTGTGCAACAATGACACAAGTTTCCTGAAGTTTTAAGAAGACGTTTGTCATTGCTGCACCTAATGACCTAACATAAGGCACATGTTCCGTGTATATGAACTATCCAGAAATTCTAGAACATAACTTGCCATTAGATGTAAATAAGTACATCTGGTACTTTGTGATCGCGATAATGATTCAATTAATTAACACATCTATAACGAACAATATTCTATAATCAGATTCATTACTATAATTAGACGACACAACATATTTTTATTTTCCATTGTTTCATAATCACATATCATTTAGAAGTATACCCAAGCACATTTAAAAATTGAGACAGAAACATCAACGATCGACTTGGTCGCGAAAATTGGAACTTTTTACCCGACAGCGTCAGAAGGAGGGTTATGTTTTTCGAGCGTATGTATGTATGTATGTATGTATGTATGTATGTATGTATGTATGTATGTCTATTTCTTTGGCACGCCCTACAGCCCAAACGGCTAGACGGATTTTGACATATGAGGTGTCGTTGAATTCGTCGAAACAGTGATAGTGACATAGGCTATATAAATTTTCAAAATGGCGCCGGCAAATGAAAAAAAAAGGGGGGGGAGGTATGGATTTTCTTTTCATCATAGTAATATGGGTATCAAATAAAAGGCCATGAAAAGACCATTTCAAAAATATATACTTCTCATCACATTTATATTACTGATTAAACACAATTTACCAATTTATATATCGGCACGCTCGCGCGCCCGAAGTGGGTGGAAGTTAGTTTGTATGTTCGCTCACGCTAATCTTGGAAACTGCCGGTCAAATTTGAATAATTGTTTTTGAATTTGATAGTTTAACTCACGATTAAGGCTCATTGATCTCAAAAAGATTTAATTTCTACAAATTAATACATATAAAAATACATGTCGTTTAAAAGAACTAAAAAGAGTGAAATAAAAAATAATTATTAAAAAAACAAAAAACCCGACTGCTAAAAAAAAGAACTGAAAAGATAAAAACAAGTATAGCATTATCTACATTAAATTCATTAACAACAAATGAAATATGTCAAACTAAATTCTTTATGATGTTGCAGGCGGGGACAGACATTAAACGACCAACTATAACGGGCAGCGCAACATTAAACTAACTTTTCAATATGTTCAAGTTATTTTAAGTGGGCGGAATCCATGAAATTGTGTTCACCACGTATAACTATATAAGAAATGAATATACTAATATAAGAAAACTGTGTTCACTATTTTAGGACTCATATGAGGTATAGTGTTATTAAGCGATTCATTGTGAATGGCAAAATGTAATGTCTGGTGTATGAACCAATAAACAAAAAAAAAAAAAAAAAGTTTGAGAGATTGGTTGTCTGAACACCGTAGCTACGGGTCTGATTTTAATTTAAATTAAATTTTGTATTTAAAAGTCTAAGCTTTGGGGAAGGATGAAGACTATTTAGCAGCACACTATAAATAACAGCAGCTGAAAAAACCTACAAGTGATAATAACTGCCTCGTTGATCTAGTGGTTAGCGTATGCGCTTCTCACCGCAAGGTCCCGGGTTCGAATCCCGGGTCGGACAAAGTGTTATTTGTGAACTTTCCGTCACGAAATTCACAATAGCAACACGGAGTTGGAATTGTGCCCGGTGGATGGCGATAGGCTCACCCCCTATCTCATGTTACCTAAACATAACAGGTGAAATGTGGGTGTTGTACAACTCTGCCACGCGCTTCTGGGTAATATAGCCGTGATGTTATGTTATGAGAATATCGATGATTATATTAAATACAAAAAACTTCCAAATAATGGTATCAATAGCAAATCAAATCTAAATGCTCGATAAGTTGAGTCAGTCACTCGCTACAAAGTCAAAGAACGGCAGTAAAAAAACTGTAAGCTTCACTTAATTAGCACGAATAGAGTCGATAACGAGGTTTTTCAAACAAAAGCCGTCAAACAAAACATCCATTTGACAAGCCCTAAACCGACCTAAAGACCTATTCGACTTGGATATAGCCATGCTACTGATTCTGTACGATAATGGAAAACGTAACACATCACGTTATAAATCAATGCTAAGCTTTACTATACCAGGGGTGCTTAATCTAAAGCAAAACTTCAACACGTAGACTTGAAAGTAATGTAACTGATGTACAGTCAGCTGCAGAGGATTCCTTTGCTGTTGACTATACATCAGTGAATATGCTGCTTATAAAAGTTTATATGCTTGTGATTAACGAACTTAATATTAATAATCTTTATATATGTGAAAGACAATTCTTCAACCCTCCAACCTTACATTACTTTCCGGTACCCCTTCCTTAAGAACTTTTTTGCACTTCAAAGGGGTGAGATAATTATGAATTCAGTAAGTATGTACAATCGTTTAATATATGGGAGGACCACCAATATAATTGACTAATAAAAAAAAATCTTCAATTACTAATAATGCTTATAAAATAAAAACTACTAGACCAAACTGAAATATTTTTTTTATGGGACCACCTGGCAGCTATTTCACGTCGAACAAAAAAAGAATCACGCGAATCGGTCCATTAACCGCGACGTAATCGATGTACATACATAAAAAAAACATACCGGTCGAATTGAGAACCTCCTCCTTTTTGGGAAGTCGGTTAAAAAAGGGTAATACATAAGCATAGCATCACGCCAATATTACCCAATAGGGTTTGGTAGAGGTGTACAACACCCACATTTCATCTGTTATGTTAATCCCAGTGAATAGCGTGTGAGCCTATCGCCATCCACCAGGCACAATTCCAACTCCGTGCCGCTATTGCGGATTTCACAAATGACATTTTGCCCGACCCGAGTGACCTGCGGTGGGGAGCGGTGAGAGGCGCATACGCTGACCACTAGACCATTGAGGCAGTCAAAAGAGGCAATAAGATTGTTAATTTTTTTTTTTTAAAAAAAAAGCTTACTAGTAATTTGCAAACAAATTACTAGTATTCTTGTTAACCCCCTTCAGCTAAGCTTAATTCGCTTGTGTTAGGAGGAAGTTCACGTCCCTGGTGTAATGGCCAGGATTCGAACCCACGACCTCTCGATCGTAAGACCGATGCCTTACCCATTGCGCCACGGCCGCTTAATAACACTTCGCGTTACGTTCAGCAACTTCTATCCAGAATCAAGATACTGTTTCCGTTCACCGCAAACGACCCAAGGTCACCGGATGGGTGTAAAACTGTTAAATGGAACACCACTCGCTGTATTACCAATTTAAAACCTTTCACTGACATTGAGTCTAGCTTTAACAGCTAATAAAATGTACCATCTTTTACAATTTGCTACGTGCGACCTGTCATAACGCGCTAAGTGTGGTCGTAAAAACGTGTAACTGATCGCTTTTAAGGCTTTTAGGAATACAAACGTTTAAGAGGCCGTGGCACAATGGATAAGGCATCGATCTTACAATCGAAAATTCGTATGTTCGAATCCTGGCCAATACACCACGAAAGTGGTGTTCCTCCTAACACAAGCGAATTAAGCTTAACTGGAGGAGGTTAACAAGAATACAAGTAATTTGTTGTTACAAATTACTCGTAGAAATTAAAAAAAAAAGAAGAAAATTACGTGATGTAAATGTTACGTTTTTTTATGAAAAAAAAATCGTATTATATAGGTGATTAGTCAAAATGAACGGCGCAAATAATTTAATTGATTAGTTTAAAGAAAATTATAAACCTTTTCTTTCAAGATAATGCTTTTAAGACAAGCCTTATGATATCGCTCATCCGGTGCGATATTGACATTTTTGGAAAAAATGCAAAAATGATTGAATTAAACCAAATAAAGCTCCCAATTCTTTTTCGTTGATGGTGAAAACACCCTGTATTTTTTGTTAAAAAAACTCCCGTTAAAGATCTAATAGTCATTGTAGAAATTAATTAAGAATTTTCAGTTATGTCAAGTAAAAATCTGAAAAAAAACTGTACTACGCCAGTTTTAAAGTTTTTTACTTAAAACTGGCGCCATAGTGTGAAACACACAATTTCAATTTTGTCACTTTCGCACCAAATGAGCGATATTAGAAGATAGTTAGGTAAATATAAAGTATATATCTATTTACCTAACTTATATTAAATAGGTATACCTACTAATATTAGTTTCAGTAGGAATTGGTTTGCCAAAACGATGTAACACATCGCCTTCTACTTAAAAATAAAATATTTATTCTGTACCATTTATGATTTATAATATAATTTATAATAGTTATAAAAAATAATAAAATAAAGAGTGTAGAGAAAATGGCCAAAAATCTCCTGCACTAGGCTAGGCCAGTGATACAGGAGGTTTTTAAATAACAAAATTACGATATTTTTGTAATGGCGATGTTTTTAATATTAGTAGTAAGGTACAAGATTACACGCCGTACTTAAACGCCTTCTCCCGCGGGTAAGAATGTCAGTGAGTGATTGACAGTGACAGACATTGTCAAGTGATTGACAATCCCGAAGCCCCTTGAGTGTCAATCAAGGTAACACTTACGATCGAGACGAGACAACTTATACGAAGGGCCTATTGTCTGATGCTAAGGCACTTGTCTCACCGGCAACGATTAACGAGTAACGAGTAGAGCTAGAACTAGAAACGAGTTAGCGAGTCACGGGGAGCGAGTGCGTAGTTCCGATATTTGTGTAGCTCGGCTATAAGCGAGTGTGCGAGTGAGGCGGATACAGATACGCACTGTAGAGAAATGACCACTGGTTGCTCTCTCGGCGTGAGTTCTAATCACTTGGCGAGTATCGCCGAGCGAGTGTTATCTCTCATAGCTCTTGTCGCTCAGCGACAAACTAGTGAAGCGAGTGCTCGCCGGCAGTGTGAACAGTCAGCGATCAACTATTTGTATATGCATCTCTTTTGTTCACACGGAAAGTATATCTATTGTACGTTTCTTGAGCGAGAAAATAGCCGATAGTTAGTCGTTTTCTCGTCGTTGGTGGGACAACTGCCTAAGGACGATTGTCATTTAGTTTGATATTTGAGGACTTTTTATCCCAAAAACAGTTGATAAATATGGGACCGGCAGGATTTGAACCTGCGAACTCTGCATTCCGGGCGCCGCTGTATCCTACTTAAGATATGTACAGATACGGATGAACGTGACGTCACGTAATGACATAACATACAGTTGAGAACACATGAGACATAATTTAATGATTTAGATAAAATTTTGATATTTGTATAAATTTAATATTAAAATATAATTATTATTATGTCTGCATGTGATCTGTTTTTTTTTATTTTATATTTTTTATTTTTTTTAATTTTGGTTCGATTGTTAAATAGTATTTTTTCTAGTATATATATTTTTTTTGTTATAATTGTTTAATAATGTGTGTTAATGTTGCATGCTTAAGAGCAAAATGTGGAGTTCTACTTTGATAATAATGTTATACCACCAATGTACCTTATCCATGTTTGCAATTAATAAATGAAGTTTGAATAAATTTAGGGTCCGGCAAGAGGCGACTGTAGCTTGGTGGTTAAAACGGCTGCCCAGTTTGCAGAGGTCACAGTTTTAATCCTGCCGGTACCATATTCTAAATGTACTCACAGTGATGAAAGCGCCGTAACTGGACTGGGCATCGGATATGTTGATGGGATGATGTATAGTATTTCAGACTACATAAATGATAATAGTATTTGGAAATGAATTGCTCTTCTTATGTGATTTTTTTATGTACTTTTATATTGTTATATTTTTCATTTTAAAAGATGGTGCACATGAGTTTCTCACCAGCTCTTCTCATAATGCAATACCCATCGGAGCTGGTACTTAGATTGATTTTAATTCGATTCTAAACAGTTTGATTAAAATTAATCTGAGCCCCGGTTATTCAAATCATTGTAATTAGTATAATTTAGTATTATTTATTATTTACTTTTATATCATTTTTTGTAATGTTTTGACGTGTTCAAGCGCCTCCTGGGGCCTATGAAAATAAATGATTTGAATTTTGAATTTTGAATTTTTTTTTGATGCTGTATGTTGATGTCCGTGCTGAGCTCCTCCGGCCACGTGTCTGGCACCGTCGCGTCTGGCTCACCCAGCGTCCAGTACACCTAGAAAAATACAGCATAATCATATAAGTAGTCTACCAATTTACCTTTATCTTTGTTTTCTTCGTCTAAATTTAAACCCTAAAAGTACATTTCGGCTATGTCAGGTCATAATCAGTTTGATCGCTTTATTTTTCGTTTTTTTTTTAAACTACCGATAACTCCTGTATCGCGGGGGTGTTACAAACATACATTTCGCACACACAGCGCACACCCAGAGTCACACAAAGATTTGTCCCATGTGGGGCTCGAGCCCACAACACCAGCGCGGTTGAATGTGGCGACGCGATCGCTTCGACCTCT
The DNA here is from genome assembly GCA_905147285.1 of Hypena proboscidalis. Taxonomy (NCBI): domain Eukaryota; kingdom Metazoa; phylum Arthropoda; class Insecta; order Lepidoptera; family Erebidae; genus Hypena; species Hypena proboscidalis. Next base: position 210,442 of record CAJHVD010000011.1, on the reverse strand, counting down.
ACGCCAACTGATTACACAGGGGCAATCATTGTGAGAGCATTACATTGATTAAGTGTCTACTTAAATATGCACGCACTACTAAATTATTAAATTAATTAAGATCATATAGTATTATGTAGACGTATGAATATAAATGAGATAGACGTCGAGAGTCGACATATGGATAGCGTTAATCTCGTAGACACTCAGACACCAGACATTTTGGTTCAACCGGCTACGCCGTAGACAGCACACAGCTACGTCGTAGCTATTTAAGTCAAAGACCACAGATATAGATCTACATAGATAACGCAAGTATCACGATTTGTATTGAAACCAAGAGTGCCGACTTTTTAATACCTATTGTGACGTCACAGCCGAAATTTAGTGACGGGAAATCCAAACCGATTCAAAGACACCGATGCCGCCGATGCCCATCCGCCCAGTACGATTCAAACGGCCGTCCGCTATGATTTTCCTAACAAAAGACGCGCGTGGACTGAAGTTAGCGGCGACCAACCTTGACGCTTGGTCGGGGTTCGGACACGCGAAGTACATGCATTTGCGTTATCTATGTAGATCTATATCTGTGTCAAAGACAGCTATCGGATATATATATATATACAGGGTGTATTTTTGAAACGGGGCAGTAAGGGCAAGTACCTTAACCGTTGCAGTTACAGCAAAACGTTCTTAAAAGACCTTCCCTAACTTTTTGGGACATTTTGAACTGCATTCACAGATTTTGTAAAAAACTTACAGTTAGCAAAAAAAATGCAAAAAGTTCAATTTTTTTTTTTTTTATGCCAATCGATTCTATTTCATGTGGGGATCAAAATACTCTATGGGACCATTTTAGCTTTCAGTACTAGAAAAGACAGAAATCGCCAAAAACGTTTCCCATACATTTCGGCAACAGAAACGAATTTCTACGATGGTCTAACTTTTTGTTATGGCCTGGAAGTGGGTAGAATTGACTGTAAAGTAAATAAAAAGAATTTTTACCCTCAAATTTCGAATTTGATTCGAAAATCTGTGTGTTATACTTAGTTTCAGCTGAGAAACTTCGTATGAGTTATTAATTAAGGATTTTCGCTAAAATGTCTTCTAATCGTGAAAAAATTGACTTATTAGAAGCGTATTTTGAAAGAACCCTGCAATTCCAGGTTTTTCAAAAGATTTGTAATAACCTTTCTTGTTGGCACATGCCGCAACGGATACTTATTGCGGTACCACACTAATGCAGCTCCCGCATTTCGATTATTGACAAAATACGCTTCTAATAAGTCAATTTTTCAAAATGTCCCAAAAAGTTAGGGAAGGTCTTTTAAGAACGTTTTGCTGTTACTGCAACGGTTAAGGTACTTGCCCTTACTGCCCCGTTTCAAAAATACACCCTGTATAAAAAATCTGTTGATTATTGATGTCTTTTATATTTGAGCCATCGAGCACACACTCATTTGTGATGGAGAGATTAGTACAGTGAAGCCTGAATAATTGGGATCATTCAGGGACCTGTTTTGTCTCACTTATAGAGATGTTCCCTTTATCCAATGTGTCAGATATCAAAATGTACCATATTTACATTCGTACACGCGAATTCGACATTTGCGAATGTCTTAAGTCTCCCTTAAATATACTGGTGTTGGTGCATAATTATGATAATTACGTGTGTATAATAACGTTCGCTAGTAGGTACCATAAGTTCCCCGTAAACGGCTTTATTCATTCAATAGGTTTAAATCTATTTTAATCCAAGACGTAGCAAGATATAACACCATAAACAAGGAAAATAATAATATAATATTTTCCATAATTTATTATAAATTCAATATTACCTTCGTAGTTATTTATAAAATACGCGTAGTAATAATAATTTTGGTTTGCAGTGGCTCGTATTTTGTGACGACAAAATGAAGTTGCTATCAACGGCTATAATAAGCAGATTCGGTTTGTTTTTTGGTTGCATAATTTTTGGCTTAGTGGTTGACAGGTGAGTTTTCTAGATTTTTAAATGAAAAACCGGCCAAGTGCGTGTCGGGCCACGCGCAGTAGGCTTCCGTAGCTAGTCGTAACAACATATTTCGACTTAAAAGGGATTTACTATCTGTATTAAACAAGTAACATCTTCATACAAGTCATTACTTTCAAAGGTTTTTGTAATTTGCACGAATTATTCTAAGTAACTGCATTTTACACTTTGGACCCCAATTACTCTAGAACTAATTAAGTTAAAGTAACCAGATAAATAGCGTCCTTCAGATAGGAAATGTTTGTAGTACACGAAACCAGCTAGCACGTATGACGAGATGTATGAATGTTAAGGAAGCGAAAGAAGTATGTAAGGAGCGAAGCACATGGCGTTCCATCGTCTCTGCCTACCCCCGTGGGATAAAGGCGTGATTTTATATATGTATTATGTATGTTTATTTATGTTTCAAGAATTTTGAACGAAATATTCTGAGTAACTGCATCTGACATTTCGGACCCCTATTCCTCTTGAACTAATGAAGTGAACTTATCCGCTATAGTTTTCCTTTAAAGTTCATTACATGTACTACCGACACAATTTTTTTCAGATTTTAGGATCCAGTAGTTTAGCTTTTAGAGGGGGGGGGGACGCCCTACTCGAACAAAAATTTGCTCTTTAAAGTTAATTATCTCGCAAACGGATCCCTAAATCAAAAAATTGTCTTAGCAACCCCTAAACGTTTTTAAAAGTCCTATCTAACAATACCCCACACTATGGGGTAGGCGAGACAAAAAAAAAAACATCCCTACTTTACATGTAGGGGAGCTACCTGAAAAAAAAAATTTTTCCAAATTTTACTCTACGACTTTCTTTGTTTAGTTAACATACCATGTTTATGCATAATTTCAGTTTTCTAGCACCAACGGTTTCGTCGCTATGCCGTGGACAGACAGACGGACATGGCGAAACTATAAGGGTTCCTTGTAGGTACTACGGAACCCTAAAACCTGTCTTAGCAACCCCTAAACGTTTTTAAAAGTCCTATCTAACAATACCCCACACTATGGGGTAGGCGACAAAAAAAAAAAACACCCCTACTTTACATGTAGGGGAGCTACCTGAAAAAAAAATATTTTTCCAAATTTTACTCTACGACTTTCTTTGTTTAGTTAACATACATGTTTATGCAAAATTTCAGTTTTCTAGCACCAACGGTTTCGTCGCTATGCCGTGGACAGACAGACGGACATGGCGAAACTATAAGGGTTCCTTGTAGGTACTACGGAACCCTAAAAATGATAACAGAATACTGTTATCTATGTTATCAACTAACTATATACCTACTATACCTATACTATAGCATAGATCTTACATTGTGCCTATACTAGTATATATTATGTATAATACTGAGTATGATCAAAGCAAATCATAAAATAAAATTTTAAATTTGCCAGATATGGCAAATTTAAAATTTTACATTTAAGATATTAAAGAAAAATTATACGAGTGGTGTTTTTAAAATATTTTGTTTAAATTTTTGTCTGTCTGTCTGTCTATCTGTCTGTCTGTATATTCGTACGCGCATCAATCAAAAACTACTGCATGGAATTGGATGCGGTTTTCACAGTGTGTAGCTGCAGGTCCTACTTAAAAACTGGTATATTATGTGTCATCTTTGTATCTTACCCAAAAGCGGGTAAATTAGGGGGTGTAAGTTTATATGGGAGGAACGTCAATTTAAAAGGAAAATGTATTAAATTTTAGCACAGGGTTCCTGACATGACTTAATGTATGAAGCAAGTTCCTTGATTCTGTAGGAAATACCATGGAAATATCGTGGGTAAAAGCTAGTTACTAACATAATTCCAAATATAGCATTTGCACTTGTTTTGACTGTTTCAGTTTCGGAAGAAAATCCGCCACGACTTTGAGCGTCTTAGCTGAATTAATATTTGGGTTGGTAATCACATTCTGTGATTCCGAAGGCTGGTTCAGATTAATTGCTTTTTTGAAGTCCCTGTTTGGCAGTGCTAACTACTACATGGGAATCATACTTTGTAAGTTCTTATTGAATATTTCATAGCATTTAGCTACGCTTAGCAAATTTTACTGAGAAAAAGTTTTTTTTTTGTATTGTAAGATATCACAAATATCTTTATTACAATCTAGACCATAAAGGCTAATGAGTAAGTCTATTTTAACCTAAATTAATATGTAAACATAAATCTAAGAGGCGTCCAATAACACTTTACTTAGTTTTTATTAAGGCGAAAACACTTTGTTCATGTTGTCTTTAGAACTATCACTGTTTTTGTTTGTAATTTTTCACTTAATCACTAATACTAACTAACTCATATGGTTTTGTTCGTTTAAGTCTTTTCGCTATGTCCGTACTGAGAAAAAGTTGAAAAAATTATGAGACCGTCAGGATTTGAACCTGCGACTTCTTCATTCCGGGCAACCGCTTTAACAATTTAGGGTCCTGACCCGAGGCGAGCGTAATTTAGTGGTTAAAGCGGCTGCCCGGAATGCAGAGGGCACAGGTTCTAATGCTGCCGGAATCTTTTTTAACACGCTTATATTAGCTTCACCTGTATGTATGTATGTATGTATGTAACCGACTTCTTTGGGCTCGATTTTGACGCACTTTAAACGGACAGATTTCATTCAAATTTTGCAAACCTGTCAAAGATCGATGACAATGCAAAAATTCGATAAAAAAATTAAAAAAAAAATTACATTAAATTTAAAAAAAAAAATGTAATAAATAAACCAAACTAAGAAGTAGAAAATAAATAATAGTTTAAAAAACTAAAAAAACACGCTTTTAAAGTATACTTCTAACTAAAAAGTGAAAAATAATTCCTAACATAAGCTGAAAATGGTAATGAACAAAAAATACTAGTATTATTGTGAAAAAGCGTGGGTTGCTCGATAGACGAAAAATGTGGCACAGAGCGCCCCACGCTTTTTCACTGCTTGCTCGCTAAAACTTTAGGACACTCTTGCACCGTCGTACATCCTGTTTCATCACAATTGTAGATGTTATGAGCTTCAAATTGATATTTATCTCTAACTGCCTTGAGGTTTTCGAAGAAATCAGTAACGTTTTTTCTGTTGAAGCTGGTGGATCTGGATAAACTGGTTGCTTCTGGGGTTCTCAAACTTAGTTCATGGTTTCTTTTCATAAATCCTCTGAACCAATCTTTCCCTGCGCTGTTGTTAGAAGTCCATGAATCAGGAACCTTTTTGGAATTAATGGTTGCATATTCGTACGCAAGTTTCATAGCCACCATTTTGCTGCAAGTTAGAACATATTCAACAAGTGCTTTTTCTTCCTCGATCGTAAATATCATAGCTGTTTTGAACTGACTTCCCTGTTCACTTATTTTTGACAATTTAGTCCTGTCTCTTAAATAATTACGTAAAGTATTTCGATCTATTCCATACTCCAAAGCAGTAGCTCTAATAGACTTGCCGTTATCAATGTCACTTACAGCATTTCTTATTACTGACAGGTCTAAATTGCTTCTGTTTCTTGTTGTTTCTTTTTTTTATATTTGAAGGGCATTGTGGATACTTATCTAAAATAAAACAGAAAATATTATTGCAAGAGAAACAGAGGGAGAGATTACCCTGGGTAAAGTCTCCTCCCGTCGCCATGGTAATGTCTCCCACCCCACGCCAAGCTGTCCGTTATTTAATTTACAAAAAAAACTATAATCTTTAAGCAAAAGCTGTCGATCGTAAAGGTAACAAGGATGCTAGAATCTATAAACAGTAAACAACAGTAATCAAATATCGAAAATTGAAAAAATTTACTTACCGGGCATAAAAACGTGTTTTCACTTGTAACGTCAAAACGAAACTGCTGATCGCAACATCGCCGCGTGAGCTAGTTGGGAGGCGCCTATGAGTTGTGAGAAGTGTGGCAACGTCGCAATATCTAGTTATACAGGGATTCTATGATCAGTGGCTATTGTCTCCCCCCTGCTAAACTCTCCCGGACTCCCCCTACTTCGCCAATACATTGATATGTGCGTATTGAATGTTAAAGCACTGTCAAGAATCACCCCTAAATCACGTATCTGCGTGACACGCTCCAGTGGGTCACCAGCTAAATTATAATTGTGGATATATGGTGCACGTGACCGTGTAAATGTGATGATTTTGCATTTCGATATATTAAAATCTAAATAATTATGTGCACCCCAAGCAACTACACTGTTAATGTCCCGCTGGAGCGCTTCCCTGTCCTCCTGGCATCCAATACCCAAGTATAACTTCAGATCATCAGCAAACATAAGGCAATGAGCCGTTCTGACAACATTCGGCAGGTCATTGACCATGATAAGGAACTGCGTCGGTCCCAAATTACTGCCCTGACTCACACCAGAACGAGTATCGTATAGGGCAGATCGATAATTATTCAGTTGAACATACTGGAAGCGATCTTGGAAATAACTGGCAAATAATTTTAATAAACCAGGAGTAAATCCTGCCTCAGAAAACTTCTGTAATAGCACATCGTTGTGGACACGGTCGAACGCTTTCTTAAAGTCAAAATAAACCGCGTCCACTTGCCTATTGTTGTCCATTTCAGTAACAGTGTAATCAATAAGATTGACGAGATTCGTAGTAGTAGATCGGCCAACCCTAAACCCATGCTGACAGTCGCTAAGCTGCGGCCTAATCTGCCTCGTGATATGTGAGTTTAGAATTGACTCAAATGCCTTGCCGAATGCTGACAGCACCGCTATTGGTCTATAGTTTGTGATTTGTGATTTGGAGCCATCCTTGGGTATTGGTGTGACTCGCGATATTTTCCACTGAGCAGGATACGTACTAGTTTTTACAGCCATATTTAGGATGTGTAGAAGTGGTTCTTGGAATGCTCTAATACAGTCCTTTACAATGTACGGCGGTACCCTATCAGGTCCAGTAGCAGTTCGAGCCTTTAGATGTTTAACGGCTAGAGAGAGGTCGGACGATAAGATGCTATCGATACTGACTCTGTATGAACACAGAGAACTTGTCATCTCATTTTCGATAAAGCTACAGGACAATGTTGGCTGATCAGCTAGGAAAACAGACTTAAAATAACTAGCAAAAGCATTGGCTGCATCCAGCCCAGACACCATGCCACCATCATACTCGAATTCAGAACAGGAGCTCAGTGACGAGCGTTGAGATCTTACGAAGTTCCAAAAGTGTCTAGGATCCTCTCTTATATCCGCCTCCGCTCGACCGATAAAGTTAGAATAGGCCGACTTTATTAAAAGTTTTGCCTGTTGTCTATAAAATTTAAACATTTCCCAGTTAAATTCTGAGTTATTATTTCTAAATTTTTTCAAATGAAAGTGTTTATTCTTTAAGCTATAAATAATTTCCCCTGTGTACCACGTTGGATAAACATATTTTGGATTATTATTATAGACTCTCTTAGCCGGCACATTATCATCAAAACATAAATATAAATTCGAATAAAACTTATTTAATGCGCTATCAACATTAGTACACGCCAAAACTTCAGACCAATTTAATGATGCTATCGAATCATATAATCTAAACACGCTTATCGCCAATTAGCACCGAAGCCTGGATATTGCAATGATCCTTCCGTAAATGAGCTCCTTTGGCTCTCAAAGGCTAAGCTCCACTTGCAAGGCAATTATAAAGCTTGCTTAGTTTATCGCCATTAAAGAGATAAAGATGGCAACATGGCATCATTTTCGCCTTACAAAACTTCCACGTGCAAATGGATTTATAGACAAGGTAAAATATTGCTGGAAATTATTTTCATTGGCTGTTCTGTAGGGTTGTCTAGGGGTGTCTATAATATTTTATGTGAAGTTATGTTTATAGATATAACGGTGGGATTCATCCGCGGCTTCACCTGCCAGTTATGTCAAAAGTTGCCTAGGTCCTTTCCCAGACTTATAACTATTCTCACATCAATGTTTCATCAATATTAGCTCAATAGTGCTACTCAATATAGCGTTCTGTAGCAATTTTTATTAGTTAATCGATTAGAAAAATGTATAAAATCTACATTGGTTGCTAGATTAGATAATATTTCTTGTTACTGCTGTGATCTGAGAACGACACGATAATATAATATAGATACTGATGCGAAATTTTCCAGAGCCCTGTAAGACGTTTATTAACTCTTTCAATCTCCCTAACATTCTAACTCCAATACCTAGTCTAGACCCCCCACAGCAGAGCTAAATTGCGATAAAGTACCGGTATACTATTGATTTTATTAAAGCTATCGACCTCGAACTCAACTTCAAAAACAGCTTAATATAAATCACGACTTGTAGCAACCCTAGTTGGCCGCGTGGGTTTAAAAGAAAATATAATTCTTTCGAAGAAGGTGTAGGATGGATTTTGCGTATTTTCTTTGAAGAGGTTTGTTTGTTACGTCTAAGAGGCTCAATCATCGAATTCTCTGGTAATATTATATTTTTAGACTTGTTTGTAACTTTCCATGCCTTGTGTAAGGAGAAAACAGTCACCTTGAAAGTAGCTAATAACAAAAGAATATATTGTTTACCCTTATTTGATGACAAAGGAAAGGTCAGATAACCGCGTCTCCTTTGTCTACGTTCAAAACAGCTAAGACTACACATAAGCACATGATTTTTTTGTGCAATGGAACGACGATTGGATTGGCAAAATATTTTGGGACCATAAAAATTGTCTACGGCCGTTTCCTGGTTAATGCAGCGCGGTGCAGTAAAATTTTCAAATATAATGTGGGCGCTTAATTTTTGATTTGCTATTATTTTCTATGAAATTATATTTTACACGTCGATACCGTACCGAGTAAGCAGAAATTTGCCTTAAAGATTATTTTTATTCGAGGATTTTAGTTGAATTAAGTTTGCATGTAAAAGATAATCCAAAATGTGTATTTTACACAAATATGACCATAATAAGACAAACATTAAAGACCCCATTTTGACATGTCTATGGCACAATTTTTATACAGAATCTAACAGGAAAAATGATAAAAGAACTACGATGTGATAATGGGAAGGAGTACATAAATGCGAGAGTTTTTAAGTTTGCAAGAGAGAAAGGAATAGCTATAAAACCGTGTCCAGCGTATGTTCATGAACTAAATGGAACTGCAGAAAGATATAATCGCACGTTAATGGATATGGCAAGATGTCTGTTATCAGAAGCAAAAGTTGAAAGAAGATTCTGGCCTGAGGTAATTAAGTCTGCAGCATATCTGAAGAACAGAACAGTAAATAATAATAATAGTTTCAAGACTCCATATGAAATATTTTTCCAAAGAAAGCCGTCAGTAAAATATATGAAAATTTATGGAAGTAAAGTTTTTGTGAGAACTCCTGAAGAAAGGCGAAAATCGAAATGGGATAAGAAAGCAGAAATAGGAATACTACTTGGATACACGGACACCGGCTACAGAGTATTGATAAATAACAAAGTAATAACGGCGAGACATTGTGACATAATAGAAGAAGACATTACTTTGTGTGGATTGGACGAAAAAGAAGAAAATGCAAGTCAAAAGGTGAAAGATGAGAAGATAGAAGAGTCTACAGAGAAAATGGAAGAGAATAGTAATATGACAGACAAGGAAGATGAAAAAAGTGATGAGTTGAACAGTTATAGAAAAGGAAAAAGACAAATTAAACCCCCACGACGATTTGATGATGAATATGGGTATTGTATTTATGTTAATTTTTGTAATGCTATGATTCCAGATAATTTTCAGGAGGCAACTACATGTAATGAGGCAAATAAATGGAAACAAGCCATGGATAAAGAGATGGACAGTTTGGTAAAAAATGATACATGGGCCCTAGTAAATAAACCTCCAAAGGACAAAAAAGTTATCGATGTCAAGTGGATTTATAGTAAGAAGAGTGAAGATAAGTATAAAGCTAGGTTAGTTGTAAGAGGGTTCCAACAAATTGATTGTGTAGATGATATTTATTCTCCAGTAGCTAAGATGCCAACACTTAAATTACTGTTATCCTTTTGTTGTCAAAATTCTTTACATATCCACCAGATGGATGTAGAAACAGCATTCCTAAATGGTAAAGTAGTATCTGAAGTTTATGTAAAACAACCTAATGGTTATGAAGATGGTACCAGTAGAGTATATAAGTTAAAAAAATCATTGTATGGGTTAAAAGAAAGTCCTAGAATTTGGTATGAATGTTTTAATGATTTTTTAGTAACTATTGGTTTTCGTAGAAGCAAATATGACTTTTGTTTGTATGTTAAAGAGGAAAATGATGTAACTGTATACATATTATTATTTGTCGATGATTTATTAATAAGCTGTAGGCATGAGAATATTATTGTAAACATTAAAAAGAAGTTATCTGATAAGTTTAAAATGAAAGACATAGGTAAAGTTAAAAATTATATTGGTATTGATATTGAGTATGAGTATGGCACAGGGAATGTTATGACTTTAAGTCAGAAATGTTATATTGAGTCACTAGCTAAATCTTATAATATTGAAAATGCAAAATTGTGTACTACCCCTATGGAAATAAACTTAAAATTGGAAAAAGCTGATTTAAATGAGGATATTAAGTATAGAAATTTAATTGGAGCACTTTTGTATGTTAGTTCAGACACTAGGCCAGATATAGCGTTTAGTGTAAATTATTTAAGCAGATTTCAAAATTGTTACAATGAGACACATTTTAAATATGCTCTGAGAGTTTTAAAGTATTTGTATTTGACAAGGGATTGTAAGCTTACCTTTTCTAAGAATAATAGTGCTAATGTTTTAGATTGTTATGTGGATGCCGACTGGGCAGGAGATATTGTAGATAGAAAGTCGACATCTGGTTTTGTAATAAGACTATTTGGAAATGTAATAAGTTGGAAGTCAAAGAAGCAAAATTGTGTCACAAAATCTTCCACATTTGCGGAGTATATTGCCCTATCTGAAGCTGTAACTGAACTTAAATTTTTGATATGTTTAACTAATGATGTATTTGTTAAAATTTCTAAACCGGTCAAGATATATGAGGATAATTCAGGGGCTGTAGCGATTGCTAAGTATGGTAACTTCACTAAAAACTCGAAACATATAGAAGTTCATTATCATTTTATTCATGAAAATGTAAAGGAAGGAAATGTAGAAATTGTTAAGATACAGTCAGAGGATAATGTAGCTGATATATTTACAAAATCGTTAGGAAATGTAAAATTCATTAAATTCAGGGAAATGTTAAATGTTAAGAAATAAAACAAAATGTTAAGATGTGTATAAGAAGTTTATTAAAGTAAATAATGTACCTAGTTTAGCCTAGTAATAGTAAAAAAAGCAAATGATACTTACCTAGATTACTTATAAGTTAGTATGTAACTGATTAATACCATACCATAATATTAATACTTACCTTTGATACCTACCTAAGATAATATTGAATACTTACCTTGGTTAAGTTTGTTAATGATATGTTAGATTAAAGATTTAAGGATGTGTATATAGGAAAGCATAGTTCTTGTTTGTAAAGAGCTGTTGTTTATAAAATATAAATGTAAGGAGGTGTGTTAATTATGATACATTTATATCCTATAGAATACAACACTAATTCTGTGTCCCATCACTACTCACGCGCGCCCTGATTGGTTGTATGGTTGTAAATGAATCATGGAGTCTAATGGAGTGTGCAAAGCGTCTCTCTTGTATTGTAATTATAATAAATAGTGTAACATGTGAAACAGTGCTAAATAAACATTATCCAAAGTATGGAGTGTTTTCCTTGCAATATTTAATAGTGAATCATCTTGAACCTCAGTACCGTATGTTTCTTCCATAGCATTATTATCCTCCATTTCAAATACAAGATCGTGAAAACTTGTAAGTAGAGATTGGCTGTCCTTTTCACAATTCGAAGCTCGATTATGGGGGGCTGTAAGCCCTGTTATTATTGATGTTTTTAGAGCAGATATGAATCCAGTGCATGTTGGATGTTTGTTTGTAGGACTATGTTGTCGCACAATTCCAAATAGATTCTCTAAAGCATCCTGATTTAAGTTTCTTAAGTTAAGATACTTAAATCCTACCTTATTTACTTCATGCCAGATATCTTGAAGACTACTTAAAGTCAATATATATCCCTGCACACACTTATTATTCTTGGCTTCTGTTCCATCATTTTTAAAAAATTTCACACTTGAAAGTGTTTGCCGATATTTAGCCCAAACATTTAGATGATTGGTCCTATGTGAGCAATTTTCTCTCCATCCTTTTTTTATATCTTCTTTGTTTGATGGCCCATTAGTAGAATCAAATAGGCGATCAAGCTCTTCAACAATTAACGCTGTGTCCATTAACTCTTTGGCTTTTACCTAAAAATAACGTTAACGTTTCGTTAGTAGTGGAATATTTATTTTTTGTATGCCCCAATTAAAACAATAACATAATATCATTGATCTACAAAAACCCAAGATGCACACTCAAGGTCCCAAAACAGTCCACTTAAAATAAGCGCACAATTTCAATTTGTGCGCTTATTTCAAATAGTCTAGCGTCGCCCGTGTCGCAAAGTCGTTGATAATGCTTAAGTGTTCGATGAAAAGAAGTTATATAGTAATAACAAAGTATTGTTTGTCCCCGCCTGCAACATCATAAAGAATTTAGTTTGACATAAGTACATTCGATAGTTTGATAGTTTGATAATTCAGTAGTTGCTAGGCTATCCTTAAATGGTTTAAAGTACTCTTGGTTAATTGACACTGGAGCATCGATTTCAGCCGTTGACTATAATAGCGTCTTAAAACAAAACATTCCAATACATAAATGGAAGACGTCAATAAATGGTATTGGAGGCAAAGTTGACGCAATCGGTTTCGTTTATTTACAGTTAGAAACGCAGGGATACTATTTCAGTCACAAGTTTTATGTTTTTAATTCTTTGCCATGTAAGGCAGATGGCATAATTGGGTATGACTTCTTAAACAAGTTTAGATCACGTATCAATCTAGAACATAAACAATTACTTATTTATACACCGTTAAATGATGAGATTGTTTTAAAATTAAGTAGCCCTGAAAAAAAAACTTATAATATTCCGTCGAGATCGGAATCGATACATTACGTGGAAACCAATTTAAAAGACGAGTGTGTAGTCTGTGCAACAGAGTTATGCGAAGGTGTCTTTATGGCTAGTAGTATAGGGGCACCAGTCAATGGAAAAATCCCAATAAAAATATTAAATACAACAGAAAATTCATTAACATTGAATGAAATTAAACCTAATTTACATAAGTTAAGTGATTATAATATCTGTACATTTGATAGTTGTTTACGTAACGCGGATCGCGTGAAGTCTTTGTTTAAATAGTCGGGTCGATTTCCCCTAATACCGAGGTATGATTATGGTCAGATCCTATTACCGCGGTAGTCGGCTCCTATAACCGAGGGTCGACAATTGTATTCATTAAAGTTCCGTAAAAATAATATTAATTAGAAAATATAATCGTGTTAGTGTAGTAATTTGTAAGTATGTCATTCATTGACAAAATGAATGAATGAAATGAATGAATACTACAGAATTACTAACACATTTATATTATTTCATAAATAATATTTGTACGGAACTTAGTACATTTTACGTTAAGTAAAATTAAAACAACGCGCGATTCAGTCTATATAGAAAGATCTTTTCGTACAGATCAGTCTATACGAAAAGATCTTTGTTCTTTTTTTGTATTGTATTTTAACATGAGAATCGCCAAGGATTCTCTCATGTTAAAATTATAATAAGTACATTTATTCTGAAATTCCAACGGATTCCGAAAGAATTTAAGAATAAATTAGTAGGTAATAGGTACTTAGTGTGTTTTTACACGTCCGTGAATAGCGTTCATTGGTTTTATAGAAATAAAAATATAAGTTTATGTAGGAATCAACTGGTTATAACATATGATCGAAAAAATAATGACGAGTTATAACAATCATTTAAATAATCATCAAAAATCAACAGTTCGTAGATAAACAAAAGGTTATAACATTAAAGACGTATTGAAAGTTCAAAAATTAACAATCCGTAGAGTATAGTTAAGAACTAACTTAAGGTTACTGAAGGTTTACACATGATGTACTTAACTTAAAAGAGATCTAAATAACATAATCTCATCACGTTTATTCCGTAACGTAGTCTCTGGTACATTATACTGTTGAATCGCTGAAAGTGCTTCAGCCATTTGGGTATCAGTATAACATTTCCGTTTCTTTCGGTCCATGATGTCTGTAAAAAAATACAAAATTATGTAGATCGCATAAACTTAAATAAAAAATACCTAAGTACATAAACCTCTTTTAGGTTTATCAAAAAACATTAATATTAAAATAAGAATCCACCAAAACAGATACAAAACTTTTTATTTATTTACGGAACCCTAAAAACTATTAATTTGATATTTTAGGAATAGGACGGTAATAGGAGATCACAGAACCTAATACCGAGTCACCTGGAAATAACTACCACGGTAATAGGAAAACTACATGGGTTTTAATAATCCTAATTCGGACCCATGAAAATTTTGTTATTTTTATGCGTGTAAATGCCTAATCAAACAATAACAGTTTTTTTGGTTCAGATGTGTATAACTCAAGTCGAAATTTATACAAAATAAATGTTCTGTGATAAATTAAAATACACCTTCCTATTTTTACCCCTTCTAAGAAACCAACATTTTGTACTCGACATTTTTCACATTTAACTAGATTTCTAATTAAAAAAACACACCGCGGAATAAAGTTTCTAAATTATGGGATTACTAATGATTTCAACAAAACTTGAATCTAATTCAATAAGTTAATACATTGAAAGTTATTAACAATTGTTTATATTTAGTGTTCCGATGTCTTGAAATATTGCCGGGCGGTTAGACAATATATAGTCTATTTCATTCATAATTTTACCGTTAGGAGACTGCCAGGTCCATCTGCGACTGTTTTTTTTCATAAAGCAGGTGTTAATAATTGTTAGTTTGTTCTCCAGCGCAAAGTCCACCAATCGTTGTCCTCTCTCGTTTCTTTTGCCATATCCGTGCCTTTTTACAGCCAGGTATTCTTCATTCCTTAATGTTCCAATTTTTGCATTGAAGTCACCCATTAAAATAAAATTTTTATGTGATGTTTCTATGGCTCTATTAATTGTGGTGTAAAAGTGGTCAATTTCACCTTCGTTTGCTGCTTCTGTTGGAGCGTAGGCTTGTATTATAGTTATCTTGTAGTCGTTAATGTTTAGACTTAATGATGCAACTCGCTCAGTCAGTCCTATAAAGTTCTCAATGTATGGTTTCATAGACCTGTTTACTAAGAAACCAACACCATATTTACCAGGCGTTTCTCCGATGTGACAGAGGATAAATTTCTCGTATTCCTTGATTTTGTTTCCTATTCTTCTTGTTTCTGCCAATCCTATGACGTCATACTTTATTTCTTTCAATGCTTCTTCCAATTCAATTAGTCTTTCGTACGACGATAGAGTTCGCACGTTATATGTGGCTATGTATAATCGCTGTATATTATAGACAAGTAAATAACTACCAGTGTATCGTTTAGTTTAATTAACTAATGTTTAACTAATTGGATCAAGAGTTGAAATCCTGACCAATTAATTAAACATTAGTTACAGCTTGTCAAAATAGTCTAAAAACAACAAGTTATTTATGCTATCTTTGTGCAAGTTACAACGTTCCGTAGATTTTAACTTGGATTGGTCTCTACACTTTTTTACCAAGCTATACAGACTGTAAAATAAATAGCAATGTTTTAGCGCTATAAATTCATGTACAATATATAATATTTTACTTCAATTAGTATGATAATTTGGTAAATAGTTTGCATAATAACAAGAGCAGATTCAAATTTCTGCGGATCAATGTAATTAAATGCTGTTTTCACGGTTTTGTAGCTGGCAGTCTAACTTAAAAACTGGTCATATGTTTTTCTTTGTATTTTATACTAAAGGTGAAAATTGTGGGGTGTAAGTTTTATAAGGTTCATCATTATTATATTATATTGCTCTGCAGCATATGGCTGAGATAGTGTCCATTTCGGACAAAAAAAAATGTTTAGAATTGTAAGTTTAATTATTATTTTCTATTAGTATTAATATTATTTTTGTAATAATAAATATGTTTCTTTCTTTCTTTCATTCCTCAATTTAAAAGGAAAATGCATGAATGACGTAAATGAACTGTAAGATAGATTTTTTGGAAATATCTCCCCTCAAAGGGGTGAATTAGGGGTTGTATGTTTACATGTGAAGTCAATTTTGGCGGCAATTGCACAAAATTCTGCACATTGGTTCCCTACTCTACATAAATTAACAAATATATTTTGTTTTGGAAATTTCCCCCGGAGGGATTTTGCGTTGAAAACATTGAAGTTGTATGAAATAATATTATAGGAATTTCGAATTCCACGCGAATGAAGTTGCGGGCAAAAGCTAGTCAGGCAATTAAGCAAGTCTACATGGATTGGGAATATTTTAGCCGAAATTCCATACCCGATGGAGGGTTGAAATAAAACAGGGATAGGTAAAAGAGAAGATATTTTTTGAGGGGAGATTAATTCCTACATTAATATGAATTATTGGTTGCGGATACCAACCTGAACGAATTAAGTCTGGTATTATTATTTTATACTTTATTTGTTTCTTTACCTTTATTAATAGGAATTTTTATATTTTTAATGAAATAAGAAGAATAATAATTTATTTTTTAAAATTTATAAATATAAATATATATTTATTATATTTTTCTATGATTATGGCTTTTTTAGTTAAAATACCTATATATTTTGTTATTTGCCGTGATGTTTGATGATGGGGGCTTTATTTTCCGGATGTTTTCAATCGTTTGTTGCATGCATTAAACTGTTCTTTGGATGTAAGACGAAGAAAGGTTACTTAAAAAGAAAGGTTGCCTGGAAGAGATCACTTTATACGTGGTACATTCGTCGCGTATTTAGACGTATTATATACCCTGCGGTTGCGTTGGCACCAGGATGAGAATGCTTACTACAGGATTTCCGGACTATACGGCATCGTAACAATATATTTAGAGGCGAGTAGGTACAAATACCGCTTCAAGAAGATTAATTGTCAATTACGTCATCAATCAGAGACGTGGACTACTACAACAGGAGCAAATACATCGCTAGCAGACTAGGAGCAACATACGGAATTTGCATCTTCGTACGTATCGCCGACTCATGAAGCGCCTTACGAAGAGCAACGTCAAGAAAACGTATCAAGTGTTTGTGATAAATAACGGTATTTCGTTTTACAAGTAAAATTTTTAAATTTCATGGCTATTTTTAGATGCAAAGTCTCAAATCACGTCGATAACTTAACTCATGTGTTAATTTTTTTGCTTATATTTTTAAAAGTAAATATTTTATGGCATTACTGTGTTCCGGTTTCTTGGTGAGGATAGACCCCAAAATATGAAAGCATAGTGGGCACGGAGCTGTATCTTTTGTAGATGTTTGGCAGGCAGAGAAGTAGGTACTCCTTTGCCCTCATAGCATCGCTGATGGACTATTTCGTAAATGACTAGTACACGAAGATGAGCCTATGCAATACTCACGTTATTTTATGCGAGAAGGTGAGCATAGGCTCGTAGTCCATGACCGAGATGTGCACAAACTCCTCCGCGCCTTCGATGATCTGAACGATGGCCGAGCCGTCGTCCGTGCGCCCCGCCGGACTCAATGGCGGTGGGGAACTCGGAAATAATAAAGTTATAATAAAAAAATAAATAAAATTAATTTATTTTCAGACCAGGAGATACATAGAGCACGAAAAAGATCGTTTGCGTGCCAGAATTCAGTTAGTAAAAACCGTTTTTACTGAATTATTTCAGGTTAAGCAATCGAGTACGAGTTTATTTAAATCTTAATATTTTTTCACTGGAAGAGGTGAAAAGTTTTGTATGTAACGCGTGAAAAAAAAATAATTTCCAGTTCGTGACCTCTTAAAATCTTTCGCTTGCGAAGTAGTCTTTATTAGAATCACTCGCTACGCTCTTGATTCAATTTAAGACTACTTCGCAAGCTCAAGATTTCAAATTGGCACTCACAACAGAAATATAAAACTTTTCCTCACTTGTACCATAAATAACTATTATATCCTATGTTAGTATGACAATGAGATGTTTAGTGAGCAAATCCCGTCATAGGCAGGTTCACCGAACCTTTGCAACATGTAGTTCGGTGAATCTGCCAACCAAGACTGAATCAACTCGCTCACTCACCATTCTCAGGACTTGGTTCGAGCTCCGCCGCACCCTAGTTATGAATTAACTATTTATTTAACTAAAAAAACAGGTGACTACCAAGTGGGAGAGCATAGGACTGTTACGTCAAAGGTCTCGAGATCGAACCCACGGCACACACCTCTGTCAATAAATCTTCAAGATTCGTCTTTCAGAAGATATGTCGCTCGCTAACGGTCACGGAAACATCGTGAGGAAACCTGCATGCCTAAGGGTGCCTAACAAATCCTGAAGGATAGTGTGAAGTCTACCGATCCGAGTTTGGCCAGCGTAGTGGACTATGGCCTAACTCTTCTCATCATGAGAAGAGGCCTGAGCACAGAGTAAACAGAGACTAAGCTTCATACAACCGCGCTCAGATACGTCCACTCACACAAGCATAAGACGTCTGTGTGCGTGTCCACTTGCGGCCCTATCACGTACGAGGCGAAACCGGTTTCTACCGGCTCGTAAGTGCCTTAGCGAAGGGCTCTCGCGCGCTCTCGGCGCGGCTCGCGGACACTACCGCAGCTCACATAAATGTACCCTGTGAGTGTGCAGTGTGCAGTCTACAGTAGTCCAGCGCAGCCGCGGTGCGCGCACGCCCGTATGCTCACTCGCAAGTCTCGTCCTAAAGGGCACGACGCGCGTTATAATTTATTAATACAAAATGTACTGTAGGTACTGTTTGTAAGAACAATAATCGTCGAAATAAGAACATATCTTTTTTTTTCTATCCCAAGGAATCTACTAGGTGAGTAGTAAATTGATAGTAAAAGAGTAGCTATTTTTATTATATAGGTACCTATTCAATTTATTTTAGTGGGGTAGATAGATACTTCATACATAATTACATAGGTAGGTACCTAGTGTACCTACCTCAATATCAAAGCAAATTTAAATCCGTGCCGTGTTGTGCGATGGAACCTTGACACAATTCACAGCTAATAATATATTCCTACTTATGAGTCACTAGCTTCTACGCGCGGCTCCAACCGCGTGGTACGTCGATGTAGCCTATATTATTTCTGGGGTCTTATCTTTTGTAATCTGTTTTTTGTTGACTGTCCAACAATGGTATTGTTGGGCAAAGGACACCCCTAAGGGGCTCACTACTCCCTTTTTAGAGCCTTGTACTTTCATTTCACCATAAGCAAATTCTATATCAACTTTTTTTTTTCATTTATAGTTCAGTTCCCTTTCATTTCCATGGTGGTAGGAGAACACAACATTATGTTCTTCGCACCATATTGTAGTATGTACTTTATTTTGCTTTATTCTTTGTATTAATTAAAAATACTTTATTTCCAGCCATAAAAACTGAAAGCTTAGAGGATGAACAAGTTGGTGATGACATCCAATATTCTGACTGTGATAGTAATATTATACTTCATTCAATAATAAAAACTGAACCTGAAACTATTCAATATAGGTAATGGATCTCATGGCTTCTTGACTGGTAACTACTTCGCCTGTTTGATGATTAAATATTCTATAGCATGTAGACCTTTAATCCATCTAATCCCTTATTGGGTATCTGAATAAGAATACGAAGTAATAAATCGATAACTTAGCGTAGGTACTTATAAACCTAGAGTACCTGACTTTAACCTAACCTTATGGTACCTTAGTCCGCGGTGACATCAAGTGTTATTGTATGTAAATTTAAGAATTAAGATGCTGGTCGAACGCAAATTGTTTGAGAAACATTGCACTCAGTGCCGTATCTTAATTCTTAATCGGTGTAATAACACCCTTACTTATTAACCATATTTATCTTTTACAGCTATTCAAAATGGAGGCTTACAAACAAATGACGTACAAGAGCAGTTATCTGATGTTAGTCCTACAAAAAGTGAGTACCAACACCTTATTAGAAATATTTTTTTATCAGGGCTGAAGGCTGCATATCCACCGAAGCTGCGGTCGACGCCTTTGTTTTGTTTTTGTTGAAAAACCCAACTCAGCGCGCGCATAGTTAGATTTTAAACAATCAAAAGCAAAGCAACGGCGCCAGGCGCAGGTTTGGTGGCCTAAGAAGGTTGCTAACCTACCTAAATATTAGGTGCAGCGCAGACGGCACACTTTTTGTGCGATCGAGTCTGCGGCGCACAATAAGTCTACATGGCGCGCAGAAAGTCAGTCGCGGATTTTTCACAGACTCAACGCACACGACGCACATCTTCGATCATTCTGTCGGCAGATGTAAATCGTGCAGAGATCGCGAAGTATTATTTTGTACATGAAGTACAGATAAATAAAAAGAAAAAGAGAATTTTGGGGACTTCCTATAATTTGAAAAGATTACTGAAGGGACAGACATGCAGATATTTTTCTTTTTAAATGTCTATCATGATAGTCTGCCTTAGAAGTATCATAAATTGCTGGTCTGTTTTGTATTTCTTGAATTAACATCATTACATCGACCTCTGGCGCCATGATAATAGATCGCATGCGTTACGTCCACCCCTAGCAAATGCAGATTGCCGGCTAAAGTGTGCGCCGTCTGCGTCAGCGCGCGTTGAAGCAAACGTTCAATTTATTTACACACTTTTTGTGCCAAGCGGCGCGGCGCGGTGTGGTCTGCCCGAATTACACGGACTTTTTGTGCGCCGGACTTTTTGCGCGTCGTGTGCATTACTGCATGTAATTGCATAGGTTCTATTTTCACAGACTAAAAGTGCGTCACGGATAGTCTGTCGTCTGCGCTGCACCTTAGGTTTACTTTCCAGTACAGACTATTAATTTTGTTCTTAGATATTATGTGGCTGCGAGTCTTTATGAAAAAAATATCTGTTTATCTGTCATGATTGTTAATTAAATCTAATAATTTGATAATCTATTTAAATAAAAATGAATTGTTGTTCGTTAGTCTGATTAAAACTCGAGAACGGCTGGGCCGATTGAGCTGATTTTGGTTTTAAAATGTTTGTCGTAGTCCAGGGTAGGTCTAAACGGTGAGCAAATAAGGAAAAATTGCGAGTAAGATAGAGTAAGACGACAATTCCATTTTCCCATATAAAAGTTGACCACTTACTTTCTGTCAAACATTTGACGGTATTTGTACTCTCAGTTCCACTCGAATTGAAGAACGCATTAAAACAAGACTTTTAAATCGATAACATAATATCAACTTTGCTCATAACATCGTGTATTTAAATTTCAAAATATAAAAATAATTAATGTGTTGACATGTTTGATGGGTGCCAACCTTACAGTGTTACCAACTCTCAAAAATATTTTTATTATAATAATAAGTGTATCCGAACGTTCCATTGTTTTGTCATCTCATGTAAAAAAAACCCGTGTATCCGAACGTTCCATTGTTTTGTCCATAGATTTAAAGACTTTTTGCTGCGCTCCTACTTTAACATCCTTGGTTTTGTCATCTCATGTTAAAAAAAAAGAAACATTTAATTGGAGAAATACTGAAATTAATTAATAATTTAATACAACCTGGACAGTTATTATTTTTGTTCTGCCGTTCCATCCACTTTTTACAAAAGGGACAATGCATTTTAAGGAGTTGAGAGATTTAAAGCTTCACTATAACTTCTGGAAAATAGTTTTAAAATATCAACAATTTAAATATTATAGTTGTTTGAATTCTTTATTTTCTCGATAATATCTAGATGTAGTTCTTCTTCCTTTCTTAACCATGGCCACCGTCACAAAAAAAAGGACAGATGTAGTTTGATAGTTATAGTGTAAATATTTGTCAGTATTCACTCAAAAAAAAATTGTCTATGGTAAAATGTCACTTGAAAAGTCAACGTCTCTTTGCTGTGCATCTATTAGATACTATAATTCTTTAATATTCCTAAAAATCTAAAAGCAACAAATTTCAATAAAATTAAAAAAGTATTGTGTCGTGTGTTTGTGACTTACTAAATATGCCTCCAATAATTAGGCGGTACGAAGTTCGCCGGGTCAGCTAGTAATAAATAAAAACGTAATTTTCTTTTCAGGACCAGCACTAAGGCGGACATACAAAGCTAACTTCATAAAAAGAATACAAACTGATGTGTTGTTATCTAAATGTGATGTATGTAAGGCACCTTTTACCAAAGAGAATACTCGAGATTCTCATATATGCGTTTCTCTCGACGCTACGCCGTATGAATGCAATTTATGTAATCACCGTTTTCGTGAAAGAATTACTTTAGACAGGCATCTTCGTACACATATCGGCACTGGACAATTTCAATGTCATATATGCTTGAAAAGATTTAAATGGAGAAATAATTTAATCACTTGTACCATAAATAACTATTAAACTCCTACTTTTTTATCATAACGCTTTTATCCCTAAACATGATTACCATAATATTTTCACTCATACTCAGAAAGAAACATTTACAAACTGTAATAAAAAATATATGTGGTGTAGAAGATATTTTATAGTTTTAATTTAAGGGTATGATTATTATTTGGGGGGTAAACTTTGCATAACATACTAAGTTGTGTCTATTGCTAAGTTCAAGTAAGATAATAATGGGTAGTATTTAAACGCAAATCATAAAATATCCTTTTTCTATGCAATTAAATACCGAATTCCCATCAAAATTACTGATTGCACAACAAAATATTCAACGCAAAATATCCCTAAACACACTACAATTTATTTTCACAGCGCACAGCAATTTTTCCTAAAGCAAAAGCTTTTTTATCAATGCACAGCTAATAATCTTAATGCACATTATACATGTTAACTCTTTTTCTTTTAAATATAGCTTCTATTTTTATAATATTTACAGCAGTTTTTCTAAATCAAACAACATTTTATTAGTCACAGTAATCTTATTATTTATTAATTATCGCATAATGAGATCAGCAAAAAAAATATAAAATTAGATACAAAATTGTAATTTATTGAATTATTAAAGCGGGTCTTGCTTTCGCGGGGCGTCCACGCTTCCTTTTTTGCCCAATAGGCACATTTTAAGCTTCTGCAGGTAGCGCCACGTACTGTCGTCTGTTACGATCTATGATAATAAGAAATTGGTAGGTAGTATAATATTATTTTATTTAGTGGGTGGATTCAAAAAAGGGTCGGAGTATCACACAGATTGATTCTAGCATCTATCACACAGATGTTATGGTCGCAGTTCTAACCTAACCTAACCTACTACTTTACCCATAATTGACCTATGCCATAACTATAGCTTTTATTTTTATATTATTTACAGCAGTTTTTCTAAATAAAACAGCACTTTAGATAGTTTTTCAGTTAAGTTGTTCTGCTTTTAGAAATAATGCAATGTAAAAAGATTTTTTTGTTATAATAATCATTAAATTTGCCGAGCATGGCTTCTTGAAAATTAAGACAAATAATATGATGAACAGATTTTGTTGTACTTACTGGTTAATATGCGACTGGGATAGTTATTTTGCTATGAAATATGGTAAATTTGATGTGCAGTCAGTATTTATGCTATGCATGTATTGTTTTTGTACAAAAATAAATTTAACTGTATTGCATTATGAGGAAAAAAGGAATGTCATATTGATGTGTAGTTACGAATTATCTGCAATTTGAGTTTTGTTAAACATTTAGTTTATCTGTAGTGAAGTAAGTTATTTGATGTAAAAAAGAATATAAATGATGAGTATGTATTGATAGGCGATTATTTATTTGATATGCAATATAAAATATCCCGATAATAATGTCAAAAAAATCAACTCTTTAGAATGATTAAAGGTCGTTTTACTAATTTTTGTCTTAAATGAATAAAATTCATAAAACACGACACATTTACGGTTATGTTTATGGCCTGGGAGTTAATACCGTAGTTTTAACCGTACCTAAACTAATAACTATAGGACCGATTCGGTTCTGGCACTTCACCGGTCACTGCCGCGGCACGCTCGCTTCGCTCGCTCGACTCATGCGTTGTGGTCACAGTTCTAACCTAACCTAAACCAGAATACACCAATAAAAGTGAATATTTTAAAACTATAGCCGCTAGTTTAAATAAAAAAATATAAAGATATAAATACTAAACTAATTTAATTGAAATGTGTTTATGAAAACATATATTTAACTAAGTAAGTACTTGTAGTTGTGGTTTTTCGGCAGGGGAGTTCGCATGTCCGGTGTGGCATCGTTCAGCTCACGCCAAAGAGGTAGATGTGGCACTGAATGTTACCTGCAGGGCCATCACCGGCTGCTTCTAACCCACGCCTATCAATATGATATAGCCGTTGGCGGGCATTGCGCCACCTTCTGCACGCCGTGAAGCTTAGTGTCATACTGAGAAGCTAAAACAAATTAGTGACAGACGACATCCTCTGTATGACCACCATCTCCCACCAGCTCGCTTGAAAAGTCGCAGGAGCTTCTTGAGATATGCGAACTCTTCAGACCAAAGTCCAGCTCACGTACGCCTCGAGATGTGGAAGACTAGGCTACCAGCACCCGCTGATTTTCCTGAGCTAGCTGAGCACTTGCCACTTGGAAGTAGGCTACAGTGGCCGATCTGGAAGTCTTTAAACCGCCTTCGGACTCAAGTTGGTCGCTGCAGGGAGAATCTGGCCAAATGGGGAATCACAAACTCCAATAATACCTCGTGCGATTGTGGATTCCCTATTCAAAACATGGCTCATCTGCTTTTGTGCCCACTGTCGGCCTCTACGTGTACCCGTGAAGACCTAATGCAAGCCACAAGCAAAGGCGTAGAAGTTGCTTCCTACTGGGCAAAAAAAAATTAAATAAAAAATGAGAAAACAAAATGCCATTGACACGTAAGAAGAAGAAGAAGTACTTGTACCATGGTACTATTAGTCTTATATTTTATATCTACATGTTATGTGTAAAAGTTACGTAAAATTAATGTATACAATACTGATTATTATTAATTAAAAGAAACCTAAACAAAAAAGATATGACATTGAATAATTGTGTAAAAGATGTTTATTGCTTCCGACATTAGGAAGTTAAATGTTTCGATTATGAAAATTTGTGGCAGAGTTGTTAGGAATTGTACCTAATTGCTAGGATGAAGAATGTTAGAAAGAACATTTTCAGATTTCCAATTATCGGCATTGAAACTTTAGGTGAACTTTGGCGCACCCAGTAGTGATACATACATTAATTAAAGTGATAATTGAAAGGCATAAATGATCGGATATTATTAAAATTAAATTTAGATGACATGTAGAAAAAAACAATTTTTAACAATCATAATTGTTTTAATTATGTAACATCTTTAATCCGTTAGATATTACTAACATTTAGAAAATAAAAAAGACATTATTATGTTTAACAAAAAAACATAAGTCAAGTAACGGTTTGTTTATAGGTACCTAATCGACAATTCTAACATATATAAAAAACATTTTATTTAGCCAAAAAATAAAAAAATATTTACGTAACGTAATATATATATATATATATATAAATATCCGTTCTATGTAAAGGTTGATCCAGTACGAAATTAAAAGAAATGTTGATCCACCTTTTTGCAGTGTATAATTCGCTCTTTACAAATATAACCGATATACTTTGATCAGAAGTTGAAATGGAGGGGTTGTTCGAGGATCTGCATCGGTCTCTTTTCAACATACTTGCCATCAAAAAATACATTAACAACATGTTTTCGTTGATCCGTAACGGTCGCAAAAATTATACCAATGAGTCAAATGTGGATCCTTTTATATTCATGCTCATGCGCAATCTTACTAACTAACGTTGATCCGAGGGCAGTGATAGTTCCTAATTATTGAATGGGTAGTAAGTATATTTGGTATGTGATAATTTTTTTACTACCTGTTAATAATTATAATCTGTGACTGACTGATTATAAATATTATGAAGATTTTTTTTAAGTTATGGTACCTGCATAATACCAGAGAACATACGAGCGGAGCGAGTGATGCTTTGTCTATGCATAATACATTAATAAATATATTAAGTAAATATTTTTTTTATTTTCTGGCTAAATAAAATGTTTTTTATATATGTTAGAATTGTCGATTAGGTACCTATAAACGAAACGTTACTTGACTTATGTGTTTTTGTTAAACATAATAATGTCTTTTTTATTTTCTAAATGTTAGTAATATCTAACGGATTAAAGATGTTACATAATTAAAACAATTATGATTGTTAAAAATTGATTTTTTCTACATGTCATCTAAACTTAATTTTAATAATATCCGATTCTTTATGCCTTTCAATTATCACTTTAATTAATGTATGTGGGTCAATTTCAACAAGCGACTATTTTTTGTCATTTCGGCGGACTTTTTTAATTTCAATGCTATCTATATATTTTAAGTGAAAAATTAAACTTTAGTCTATTTATAACATTGTGTGTGAGTGGACATCAAATAACATCAAAACTTACATAAATATTAAAGGATGAATTTTTTAGAGTCCACTGAAATGAAAAGTGTCTACCGAAATGATAAAAATACCCACCGAAATGATAGACTGTGCACCGGAATGAATTAAATCCACCGAAATGATACAGCTAAGAACAACCATGCCGGGCAGCCAGGGTTCCGTACTTAGGTAGGTTTGATTTTAACTAATTTTAGATAAACACTTATACAGATATTACAGTTAGTAATATATATATAATTATTTGAGGTTACAATAACCTCAAATAATTATATATATAACATATTAATGTAATGTAATGTTTATTATTTTTAGTGGTTATTGTTGGGTGAAAATGTTGGAAAACTGAATCGTATCGTAACCATACATATATATTTTTGTATGTTTATGAACTAATATTAAACGAATATTAAGATTATTCCATTTTGAATTATGACATTGACATAATGATTATAAAATTTTTAATTTTGACATTGATATTAATAATTGACTTGTAATTCTGGAATGAAATTAATTGAACTGCATGTGGAAGAGGCTGACTTTTGTAATTTGGCGCCGACTTAAAAAAAATATAATTAATTGGTATTACATAATTATTTGGGTTTATTGTTTAAAACAAATTAATATAAAGGTAAGCAAAGTTTAGCGAATATTTTATTTTTTACTTTTGAGTTTTTTTTCATATAACGTTTTATTTTATTTACTTATTTATTTCGTATAATTTTATCAGATATAACGTTCACTTAATCGAAAATCATTAGGTATAACGTTTAAAATATATATAAATCCCTTCAATATGGTTAACACCCTGACTCAGAGCACCCCTAGGACAGGTTAGCCTATCCCGCTTTAGCTTTCGTGGTTATTTTTTTTTAACCACCAAGAAATAGATACCACATCAATAGGGGTTCTGTCGGGCTCAACTGACAGATGCCAAGTGTTGCACAGGTTAGTATTTATGATAAAAAATTCTATGATAAATCTATTAACCGTGATATAAGTTTTAATTAGGCGTTTTTATCATATTATAAATATTTATTTTGTCTTTTGAGTAGTATATCAAATGATTTTAGATACAACATATCAACTTTTTGACTATCATTAACTACTAACTAACTGATATTGACTGATCATTATATCAAGTAAAATTATTATTTATTTGTTATATCTAATAAAATTTTGAAATTTGTTATTATATCAAATAGTATTTACTCATTATAAATTATATAAAAATAAAGGTTAGTTAAAAACTTAAAATGAATGTAAACGCTCGAAAAAATATTTAATATAAAAATAAAATAAAAATATTTAATAATTAATCTACACAATTTATCTGTCGTGACTCACACACTCATCACATTATCGTTTAGCCGAACAAATTGAATGTGTAAGTAAAGTATACACATGTACTAACTACATATATATATATATATATATTATATATCTTAAACAAAAATATTACACAACAAATACACTCGAATAATCTAATCTGTACTAGTAAAAGTACATAACAAAACTATGACTTTGTATTTGACACAAGGATCTCTAAAACTGTATGGTTTTATCATTTCGGAGATATATTTCATTCCGGTGGACTGTAATTGGTATAACAGTCCACCGAATCCACTGAAATGATAACAAGGAGATGATAAAATAGAGGTTAGTTCTACATTTACTCCGAAATAAAATTATTAAAAAAAATAAGAACACTACTCAAACAAAACAGTACTTACGGCGAATATAATACACAATTTTGAAACAAATTAAACGAAAATAGCACGAGCTATAACAGCCACCGAAATGAGCATATTTTTGTCCCCATATTACTGAAATGATAAACTTACTTTTTTGGCGGGAAACTACAAGACGTTGGGGCCGGTGCGTACGCGCCGAGAGCTCGAGCCGCACTGATCCGAAGTGAAGAAAGGTGAGAGGGGCGTAACAACGCAATTTTGACGTGGTTATTTTACTAAAACTTACTGTCCTCCAAAATGATAACTTTTTGTCGGACAAAAGTTGACTGCCTGTCAAATCCATGAGAAAGATGATAAACAAACAAAAATGGTTTTATTTGATCGAATATATTATAATTTAATGATAAAACAACCGATTTAAATCCATATTATGAATATATTTGCAGGGGAAGGTATTTTATGAGCGGATTTGGGTGCGGGACAGGCCACCGTGATGATAAAATGACACTTTGTAATTTTTTTTCTGGTATAATTATTGGGTAGAAATCAATGATTTTTTTTGCCAAGGTAGGGAAGTACTTACTTTATTGAGAAAAAATATATAAAATAAAAAATCAGCACATTGCACTACCATTCTCAGGTTTGCCATGTATTTTTATTGCTTGTGCAATTCACCCATGTATCACTACTGGGTGCGCCAAAGTTCACCTAAAGTTTCAATGCCGATAATTCTTCATCCTAGCAATTAGGTACAATTCCTAACAACTCTACCACAAATTTTCATAATCAAAACATTTAACTTCCTAATGTCGGAAGCAATAAACATCTTTTATACTTTTATTAGTATTCCTATATTTTTTCAACATAACCATCTTTTACACTATTATTCAATGTCATATCATTTTTGTTTAGGTTTCTTTTAATTAATAATAATCAGTATTGTATGCATTAATTTTACGTAACTTTTACACATAACATGTAGATATAACATATATGACTAATAGTACCATGGTACAAGTACTTCTTCTTCTTCTTACGTGTCAATGGCATTTTGTTTTCTCATTTTTTATTTAATTTTTTTTTGCCCAGTAGGAAGCAACTTCTACGCCTTTGCTTGTGGCTTGCATTAGGTCTTCACGGGTACACGTAGAGGCCGACAGTGGGCACGAAAGCAGATGAGCCATGTTTTGAATGGGGAATCCACAATCGCACGAGGTATTATTGGAGTTTGTGATTCCCCATTTGGCCAGATTCTCCATGCAGCGACCAACTTAAGTCCGAAGGCGGTTTAAAGACTTTCAGATCGGCCACTGTAGCCTACTTACAAGTGGCAAGTGCTCAGCTAGCTCAGGAAAATCAGCGGGTGCTGGTAGCCTAGTCTTCCACATCTCGAGGCGTACGTGAGCTGGAATTTGGTCTGAAGAGTTCGCATATCTCAAGAAGCTCCTGCGACTTTTCAAGCGAGCTGGTGGGAGATGGTGGTCATACAGAGGATGTCGTCTGTCACTAATTTGTTTTAGCTTCTCAGTATGACACGAAGCTTCACGGCGTGCAGAAGGTGGCGCAATGCCCGCCAACGGCTATATCATATTGATAGGCGTGGGTTAGAAGCAGCCGGTGATGGCCCTGCAGGTAACATTCAGTGCCACATCTACCTCTTTGGCGTGAGCTGAACGATGCCACACCGGACATGCGAACTCCCTTGCCGAAAAACCACAACTACATGTTTTCATATACACATTTCAATTAAATTAGTTTAGTATTTATATCTTTATATTTTTTTATTTAAACTAGCGGCTATAGTTTTAAAATATTCACTTTTATTGGTGTATTCTGGTTTAGGTTAGGTTAGAACTGTGACCACAACGCATGAGTCGAGCGAGCGAAGCGAGCGTGCCGCGGCAGTGACCGGCGAAGTGCCAGAACCGAATCGGTCCTATAGTTATTAGTTTAGGTACGGTTAAAACTGCGGTATTAAGTCCCAGGCCATGAACATAACCGTAAATGTGTCGTGTTTTATGAATTTTATTCATTTAAGACAAAAATTAGTAAAACGACCTTTAATCATTCTAAAGAGTTGATTTTTTTGACATTATTATCTTACTTGAACTTAGCAATAGACACAACTTAGTATGTTATGCAAAGTTTACCCCCCAAATAATAATCATACCCTCAAATTAAAACTATAAAATGTCTTCTACACCACATATATTTTTTATTACAGTTTGTAAATGTTTCTTTCTGAGTATGAGTGAAAATATTATGGTAATCATGTTTAGGGATAAAAGCGTTATGATAAAAAAGTAGGAGTTTAATAGTTATTTATGGTACAGGTATAGTGAGAAAAAGTTTATATTTCTGTTGTGAGCGCCAATTTTAAACCCGAAGTAGTCTTGAATTGAATCACGAGCGTAGCGAGTGATTCTAATAAAGCCTTCTTTCTTTTTTTCCTGGTAAATAGAAAACTTCTGTGTTTAAAATTAGTTGTCTCATCTCTTTTGAAGTTCTACCAAGTTCTTCATCACTGGATTCACTATTTTTTTGTTAAAAAGTGCCAGTAAATAATTAAACATAAACTGAAAAGAATTTATAGTTGCCCGTGATGACTTTTTTTTTAAATCGTGGTTCGGAAATTCATTCCGTAACATTTATTTATAGAGTCTAATATTAAGTACCTGATTTTAATTAATTTAATGGTCAATCACGAATATAAAATCATTAAAATACTAAATAAGCGCGTATTCATATAATTTAAAATAATGACACAAACGTATCGTATGTAGTTATTTAATAAAATTGATGTCAATGTTTATTACTAACCTACATGGTGGGTGCTTTGTTTTTTTTTAGCACCTATTCATTCCAAGGATTTTGTGTTTAAAATTTGAATCACTTTGCCTCACTAGTGAGTAAAAACGGGTTTTACTCACTGAATTCTGGCAAGCAAACGATCTTTTTCGTGCTGGTGTGGTGAAAATATATTTACATTTATGATATTAGTAATAACAATTTTCGAAAACATGAGTGTTATGAACAACGCCGATAGTACCTACTACAAATGGTATGAATAAAAACTTTAGGATAATTTTTTTTTAGTAATAGTAATGATTAGGATTACAAATCGTTAGGAAGAACAATTTCGGGTAAAGTACTTTAGGTGAGCCAATATGGACTTATTACTACTACTTAAACATTATAATAACAATTAGAAATTGTCCTCATAAACGACTATATCTGGTAATAGTAGGACTCTTGCGGAGAGAATAGTAGGAGTCGGTTATTTAATGGCCATGTAGTAGCTCATCAACGCTACGGTATTTCGGGGCTTCGATATTCTAGATCTTATATCTCAGGTACTGAGTGCGATGCAATGTCACATACTCTGTATGATATTGAGCTGTTGGCATGCATGCAGCTGGGCACGAAGCTTAAAATCGGGTAAGCGACAAGCTTGTGCCATCAACAAATTTTACAAATTATTACCATACATAATTGTATCATACCCATAAACATAAAAACGAAATAAATAAATAAAAATAAATAAATAAAAATAATTCTTATAATTTATTGCAAGACCACCTAAGGTCTTGCAATAAATTATAAGAATTAAACCATCCATATACATTAGGTAAGTCCAGTAGGAGGACCAATCAGAAGGCTACTGCCTTCTGATTGGTCCATTTGAATCGGATCAACAACTATCGGAGTGGATTTGTATATCGGATCAACATTTCGGTTGCGTTCCCTAAACTTCAACGGAGTAAAACGTTGATCCGGCCGGATCCACATTTGTATGGAAAAGATTATATTGGATCAACAAAAACCACTCGGATCAACAAAGGTTTTCGGATCAACAAAGTGCTCGCCCTACAGCACGCATGATCAACAATTGACGGGTTGGTATAACTATATATATATATATATATATATATATATATATATATATATATATATATATATATTATTTTATGTATCTATTTGTAGTGTATGTAATTCTAATTTAAATCTTATAACGTACCTATGTTTAGGTATTCATATTTATTTTTATTTTTCTTCATAATACTTATATTTATAAAATCTGTTCTACTTTCTCGCTAGTATTCCTTTAACTTCCCATTCATCTCTCTGTCTTAATTTCCATCCAATGGTTGTCTGTAAGAGATTGCCTTGATTGCGATAAGACCGCCATTTGTACTTAGCTTATTTTATTGTCTTATACTGAATATTTCTTGGTGTACAATAAAGTTTTTTATTATTATTATTATTATTATTAACGTAAACTTGCTTTAATTGCTTAATTTCTTCATTTGTAGTGTATATTATTTGTTTTCCTTGTACAATATCTGCAGTCGACGATAACCATGACGGGCCCTGCCACCATAACGGATGCTGTAATAGGTGACTTGCTGTCAGACCACGACTAGCAGAGTCCGCTGGGTTTTCCGCAGATTTAACATACTGCCAGCAGTCTGGCGGCATTATTTTCGTGATCTGGCGAACTCTGTTGGACACAAAGGGCTTCCAGCGGTCAGGATTTCCTTGAAGCCATCCTAGCACTGCCATAGAATCGACCCAGCCTTGAATCTTGATCTCTAGGTTTGTAGATAAAGCTTGCTTGACCTTCCTCATGACCTTGGAGAGGAGTAGAGCTGCACTAAGTTCCAACCGTGGTAGGGAAACTTCGTTCTTGCAGGGTACGAGCCTTGATTTTCCTACCAGAAGTTTTATGTCCGGTTGACCTGATTTTATTAACTTGCTATAAATGACGCAACCGTATGCCTTTTGCGATGCGTCACAAAAGCCGTGTAATTCGAGTTTACACGTGATTTCGCAACCTAACCATCTTGGTATTTCGACATTATTTATGTTAATAATATCGGTTTTTATTGTTAGCCATTCTTGATATATATCCTGAGGGAGCTTGTCATCCCAATCCAGCATGCTTGTTTTCCAAACTTGTTGAAAAAGTAGTTTCAATTTAGTAGATAGTGGGGTCAACCATCCTAGCGGATCGAAAAGTTGAGAGATTGCGGACAACAATGTTCTTTTTGTGTCCTGAATGTCCTTGTTGACTTTACATTGGAAAACAAAAACATCTCTTTGAGGATTCCAGTACAAACCGAGCGTCTTAGTGGATTCGGTTTGCATAAAATTGAAGTTGCCTTGCTCTTGACTTGTATCTTGTAATAACTCTTGATAGTTAGACTTCCATTTTCTTAAATTTATGCCCGCAGATTTCATAATATTTATGAGGTCATTTTTTATTTTTAGGGCATATTCTAACGTAGGGACAGACAGCATCAAATCATCCATATAATAATTATTTTCGAGGATTCGAGCAGCTTCCGGGTATCGTTCTTGTTCATCACTTGCTAATTGACGTAATGTTTGCATGGCAAGAAAGGGCGCGGCCTTGCAGCCGAAACTAACAGTGGTTAGTTGATACTGTCGCAATTGTTCCTGAGGACTATCTCGCCATACGATTTTTTGAAGAGGCTGATCGTCTTCATGTAACCAAATGGCACGGAACATCTTTTCGCAATCAGCGGTGAAGGCCACTTGATATAATCTCCACCCCAGAATTAATGTAAATATATCTTTCTGTAAGTTCGGCCCTGTACACATGCAATCATTGAGACTTAAACCACTTGATGTTTTTTCTGATGCATTGAACACTACGCGTAGCTTCGTAGTACTTGACTCGCTACGTAGCACGCAATGGTGTGGCAAGTAGCATTCGCGCTCGGCTGACGTATTATCGTAGCTTACACGCTTCATATGACCCAATTCTTGGTAATCGGTAATGAAGGATTTGTATTCTATTTTTAGCTCATTATTTTTGTTAAATTTTCTTTCCAGTTGTTTGAATTGTGCAATAGCCTTGTACTTGGATTGTCCAAACTGTTCAATGTTCGACTTAAGGGGCAGTCTCACTATGTATTTTCCATCTGTTGACCTTGTTGTCGTAGATTGGAGAAATCTATACAATTTATTTCTTCTGATGAATATGACGGATTTACAGGTACATCTTCTATCTCCCAGAATTTCTGTAAGTCTGGAACTTTGTTTATGATAACGTTGCATTGAAGAGTTTGTACTTTCCCGCACAAAATCCATCCAAGCCGTGTTTGCTGCGCTATCGGTGTCTGACTATTCATCCTGTATATACCATCCATAATGATATTAGAATAGATATCGGCACCCAATAAAATGTCAATGGACTTGCTAACATTAAAATCTGGATCTGCTAGTTTGATATCCTGTAGTAACTGCCATGTTGGTTTTGTGAAAGAAACATTAGGTAAGTTTCTTGTTAAACTTTTCATAATGTAAACATTTGTAGTAAACTTGTAATTTTCGGTCATGGATCTACAACTGATAGATAGCATGCCTTTACAAATGTTATCTGAGGTGCCAACACCAGTTATAACACCTTTACATTTTCGACGGGGTAAGCAGAGAAGTTGTGCTGCCTTTGTTGTGATAAGAGACACTTGTGAACCTTGATCTATAAGTGCTCTCATTGTTTGGTACTGTCCGTCTACTCTCTGTACTTGTATCAAGGCAGTGGCTAATAGAATTTCAGATTCATCCGATTGCTGTGCCACGTGCGAGTTGCTGTTAGAATGTTCGACTCGCCGGCTCGATTCCGCGTTCGTTGACACGGGCTTTGACGCAGAGTCAGTCGATGTCACGTTGCCTTTTGTAAATGCTGAGTGCAGCAAAGTATTATGATTTCCGTTGCACTCGTGACATCGTTTGTTGGATGTACATGTTTTTCCATTATGATTATGCAAACAATTATAACAATAATTTAATTTCGCAATCGCTTGCCTTCTTTGTGACGGTGTCATTTCTGTGAATTGCTTACAAAAATAAACGCCGTGTTCACCGCTGTTACAAATTGGGCATGATAACTTATTTCTTGTATGTTGCGATGTAGCTTGATTGCTTGAAATTTTTTTTGAATGATTCGATCTATTCTGTCTACTTGAGTCCGAAGAGGTTGGTCTATGATGGTAATTTTCTTGCTTTCGACGTGCTGATTCCAAAGTAGTGAACTTGTTTTCAAGAAACTTTAGAAACTCATTTAAATTGGGCAGCTCTCGGGGTTCCTTTAGCGACTCAAGGTAGTCACTATGTGTATCGGCATCTAATTTCTGCACCAAAAGATAGACCAAGATCGGATCCCAAGTATCTATGACAACTCCGAGGTTTTTGATCGCATTCAAACACTCCGTTGTGACGTCATGCAAACGCTTGATGTGATTTGCATTAGCTTGTTGTGTCACAGGAATATTCATCACAGTGTTCATATGGGTTGTAAAAATCAATTTCTTGTTGTTGTACCTGTTGTTTAGAATTTCCCAACAGGTTACATAATTGTCCGAACTGATTTGCAGATGTTGTACCAAACGCTCAGCCTCTCCCTTAAGCTTGCTCTTAAGGAACTGCATTTTTTGCGCGTTTGATAGGCTAGGGTTGTTATGTATTGCCTCACTAAACAGGTCTTTAAATGAAACCCATTGTTGGTAATTCGCATTGAAGACCGGGATGTCGAGATGGGGCGTTGATTTCTCTCGGTGAGAGACCGACCATAGCTTGCTATTTATGGCTTTCTTGATGTCGAAGTATTTTTGTTCATGCTCAGTGAACCTGGCTTCATACTGTAGGTTAGCTCGACCCGATTCACTATCCATCTCCCAGTGGAGTAAATCAATAGCCTTCCAGCGGGTCTGAAGGGACTTCAGCGTGTCCTCGAATTCCCATCGCTCCTGCATGGCTTCTACATTGATTGTAGAGACAGTTCTAGGAAACGCCTTGAAGTTGCTTAACTGCCGTCTGTACATATCGTCGAGCTTGCTGAGATTGCCTGCATCCGTTATATTTGATGCAGCAGCCCAATCCAATCGCGGTGGTTGATCATCTTCAAGTCATTATCTTCGAAAGCGACGTTTTCATCCTGATCGCCTTGGGACGTAGATGTGCCATCACTCTTAACTGACTTGGCAGACTGGATAGGCTGGGTATGCTTTTTTTCAAACGACGTAGTAGCTGGCATCACTGGCGGTTGCCTAGGCCTGGTACTGATACTAGAACTTTCAATAAAAAGCTTGGCATCTGAATATCTTTTCTTTGTTTGCTGGTAACAGTCACGGACGAAATATTCGTGATCGCGCGATAATGTTGCCGAAAGATTTTCGTGGCCTACTCTGTACTCGCTCCAATAGTTTTCCAGAGTTTCGAGGCGTCTCTTGATAAGTTCCGGGGTCCAGCGTGATGGACCATCTTTCTTAAAGTTTACTAAAACTTTCGTGATCTCTCCTGATAGCAAAGTTTGCTGATAAAGCAAATCACTTGCATCCATCTTGATACGGCTTGATGTTAAAATGATACGTATAAAACACAAATAAACTTGTTATCTCTTGATGCGTAAAAAACACTAATTACTTGCTGGAAACTCGTGGCTTGCTAACTCGTAAGATGAGGTACCTCACTTGATACTTGATAGTCAAAAAATCACTTGATGGTGCGCACAAACTTGATAAAATGTAGACTTGTATTTCACAACAAAAATTCCACACTGTATAATATACTACTACTACTTTTGAAAATGCTTGTTCTTGAACTTGCTGGTTCCTGACAGTTCAGTGTCTAATGTACTCTCGCGTGATATATGCGTCCTTGTCTCAATTCAGCCGGTGAGACCCGCTTGTGGGAGGCCAGTTGAACCGATTCGCTATCACTCGAAAAACACAAAAGATCACTAAACCTTTTCTAGGCTTGAAGGACCAAAATGTCTGTCGATCTTGTTGCTATCGGCTGACAGTTCTTGATAGGTTTTGCTAAATGATAAATCCTTGGCGATTATATTAAATTGTTTAT
Source organism: Hypena proboscidalis (assembly GCA_905147285.1). NCBI lineage: Eukaryota > Metazoa > Arthropoda > Insecta > Lepidoptera > Erebidae > Hypena > Hypena proboscidalis. Next base: position 173,286 of record CAJHVD010000011.1, on the reverse strand, counting down.
TGATACACGAGTTTCTTATGACATTGACTTGGCTCAAGTGACTTAAAATTAAATGCATTAATATAAATTCGCTGACGCGGTGAGATAGGCGGTCATTGTCCCGTACAATTATTATTATCACATAGTATGGAACATTATCGTTAGATCTGTTAAGCCGATCAGATACGTATTTACCTGTAGGTGTATATCTGCTAGGTACCCAATTAAAATATTGTATGATTATTTTAGTAATTCCTTTAGTAGATAACTGCCTAGTAGCTAGTCATAGCCTTGGTAAACAAAAGCAGCCAAAGACTCCATCAACGAAATCTTCTTCTTATTTGTCGTGTCGATGGCTGAGTCAAATTTTATTGGCCCAATAAGTGGCCACTGTTATAGCGCTCTCATCGGCGTTCATGAGTGCCTCTCTTGTGCAGGTGGTAGGGGATTTCGCACAGTCAGTAAGGTGGACCCTTTGGACCATAGATTGTATTGTTCCACATTCACAATTTATATTAGCTTCAACCAGATATCCCCACTTAACCAGGTTCACATCAACCAAATAAGACCTGACCTCAGTATAATCACAATGTACCTATACGTATTTTTCAAGGTTTGGTATAATAATTATATTTCCAGGATTTCCACGTATTTTAAAACCAAATGTTTCGATTACGAATCTCAATTTTGGCGTTTTTTGGAGGACACAGAAATCTTCGTGGAGTAAAATTAAATGTTTGGATATATTATGAACATTGTTATAATAGGTGTATGGTTATGCCTCAGTGAGTATCTCTGAGCTGAAATCGTAAAGAACTTATGGGTTGAGTAATTCATGAATGTGATTGCATAATAGCGACAGTGATATGTTTGACGTCGTCCATGGCGGCTGCCAAAAGTGGCACGGTTTGACACGGCGAGACGCGGCGGCGGCGGCAGCGTGCGCCCGCGCACGTGCGCAGAGATGCGACACAATTTCAGATAATGTCATCACTACACTGTTCCAATGCTCTACTAGCCTATAGCAGTCAGACAAAACCAAAAGAGTTCTCGACTTCTGCGGTGTTTAAGAGTAATTAGCCCTCTTATTACGATTGATGTTAATTGGGATTTAATCAGATTCATAAATCAAAATTTGGACCGAAAATTTACTTTTGAATCTGATTAAATCACAAAATCCATCGTAATATGGGGGAGCAAAATCTGTTAGGGACCCTTAAATAATATTTATATAATATGGGGCCTTTGGCCTGCTTTAGGTTTTAAAGTGTATGGTATCAAGTAAAACAAATTATTAAAAATAAATTACAAATGAACTTTTCTGGATTGAATATGGGCAAATTAAGATAAAACGTTTTCGATACCCACTTATCTAAGCAAAACATGCTCTAAAAGCTGGCTCGTTCATATAGGAATGTCTGTAATTACAATACATTATACAAATCTGTTCTTACAAGCAAGATTTTTTACGGTCAGGCAGGCGTTGGAGCGCGGGGCTCTCCAGTTCGCGGGGCCCGTAGCATTTGCTACTCTTGCTATATGGCTAATCCGGCACTGGGGGGAAGATAAGGTTAATGTAACCAAAGTTAACTTAAATTAAGCACCGATGACAAATAGAACTTGTGTATCAGCTTGTTGCAGTCCACTGCTGGGCATTACTGGTATTTGCCCTACATCAATGTAGAGCCTAACGATAAGGTCCACAAATGAAACACGTAAATTTGTACTTAAACGTGTAATGATAGATAAAAGAAGGCTACGCGCGCGGTTTGGTGGAGCCGTGTCTTTAGCCGATGCGGAAAGATCGCGAACTGACGTAAATGCTTAGGTAAAGACACATGCCCACTGCCCGCGCGCATGTAAAAGCTGACAATGCTAATGGTGTACGGTTTCTCCGACACTCTTAACCGAAAAACACTTCTTATAAGAGTAAAGGGAAGTAATTTTTGTTTAATATTTAGCTTTTTAATATATATGTTACGATAAATGTGATAAACTGAAAAATTATTAATTTTATCACAGTGTTTATTCATAATAAAATTACCACATGATATCCTAAATTTGATTTTAATTTTCACTTTTATCGGTGGCAAGCATTTTGATTCTCGCGTTGCTGGTCACAATTAAACCTAACCTACCTACTCATAGGACCAACATTTAAAAAAACTTCTACCTCTTCTCTATTGCTCGATTGATTTATTTATTTGGGTAAACAAACAGTAACACAATACTTATTAATCTATGGTATACTTATTATTTAACAATTGTGTCACCAACACCATTTACTACAGCTTACTAATAAAAACAAATTATAACGTAAGAGTCATGCACGAGTATGAAATATAGAAAGTATATAAAATTAATCTCTCGATATATAAGTTATATATCGATAGATCTTATATTTTGCACGCCTTAGGGAAAAAACTGGTGTATAACCTCGCTTGTAGTGTAGTAGTATCTTTACCCTACAACTAACCGACTGCGGGTGCGACCTCTGCTAATCAGAGTAACATCAATTAACTATTTAAACTAAGTTAAAAATAATTATGATAAGAATGAATTTTTAAAGGCTGGTTCAAGTACTAAAAAAATATATTACGAAACAACAAACTGAGTCATCTTCAGGATTATTACAAGCACATGGTTCGCCAAACACATCCGCTAACATTGTGAATAATTTCTTCATAAATGCAGGTAAGACCCTAGCAGAAAAAATACAGCATCAGACACAATTCACAACAAACTATTCTGCTCCAAAAAATAGACACATATTATCATCTTTTGTACTATTGGACACTGACGAAACTGAGGTCGAAAGGTTAATAATGGGGCTAAAAGATGATTGCGCAGTAGGATGGGATAACATATCGAACATTTTCTTAAAAAAAGCAAGGAATATCTTAACACCACCACTAACAAACATCTTTAACAAGTGTTTATCCAAAGGAATTTTTCCAAACTGCCTTAAAAAAGTTGTTCCCGTATATAAATCCGGGAGTAAAACCGAACTAACTAATTACAGACCTATTTCATTACTGACTTCTTTATCTAAAGTGTTTGAAAAAATCATAAACTCAAGATTAATTAAATATCTAGAAGAAAAATCAATATTGTCAAAGACTCAGTTTGGTTTCAGACCCAAAGTATCCACTGCCGATGCCGTACATCATTTAACTAACTATATAGTACAAGAACTTGATAAAGGTAACCAGGTAATACAGTGGGTATTTTCCTGGACCTCGCAAAAGCCTTCGACTCTGTTTCTATACCTACTCTACTGCGTAAACTTGACAGCATAGGTGTTAGAGGCACGCAGCTTAAACTTTTCAGCAGTTATTTAAAAGATCGAACCCAGTGCGTAAAAATTGGCAATGTCACCAGCGCTGAGCAAAAAACCACATCTTTTGGCGTTCCCCAAGGAAGTGTCTTGTCATCTACACTATTCTAAATCTATATAAATGACCTTTGTAATCTAAAGATAGAAAACGGAATAATAGTTTCTTATGCTGACGACACTACCCTACTTTTCACGGGCGCGTCAGAAGCAGAAGTCCACATGCACGCACAGCACGGCTTCAATACTGTTAATAAATGGCTTCAACAAAACTTGCTAACACTAAATGCAAATAAAACAAATTACATGAATTTTTCGATGCGCAATACATCTAACATTACTAACTCTCGCTTGTACGCTCACTTTTGCAATGACCCCACTGCCTCGCAAAAACAATGCATGTGCCCGTTAGTTAAAAAAACAAATAAAATAAAATACTGAGGTGTAATTATAGATGATACTCTATCTTTTAAAGAGCACATAGAAGCTTTAAATAGCAGGGTTCGCAAGTTAATATTTTATTCAAAAAGTTACGTCATATTGCTGACACGAAAATAATCAAAATAACTTATTTTGCTATATTATTATGTCAATCAATACTAACTTATTGTATTACATCATGGGGTGGGGCAGGTAAAACATTATTGTTATCGCTCGAAAGAGCTCAAAGAGCTATTCTAAAAGTAGCCACTCATCGACCTTTCCTATTTCCCACTAACCTCCTCTATAATTCCTGTAACGTACTAACAGTTAGACAGTTATTTATTTTGAATACATTACTTAAACAACACGCAAGTCTTCCCTTTAATCCTGACAATACTAACAAAAGACGAAAAGATATTGTTTGCATCCAAAAAATCTGATTCAAACAGCTTTTACATCAAAATTTTATATATTTCTAGGCCCGCTACTCTACAATAGGCTAAATGCCATGCGTTACATTTATCCACTTAATCATAATGACTGTAAGAAAGCTATCAAAGAACTGCTCCAAAAAATGTCTTATGAAGATACAGAAAAGTTACTTATAGTGTTAAAATAAGTATCTATTTAAATTAAATTAATTTATATAATTGATAAATAAATAAAGTTAAGTTAGTTAGTTAGTTACTCCAATTTATCTTAAGAGTTGACTACCTCCTAAAAATATATTTCCTTTTCCTTTTGTTTTCTTTTTACAAGATTATTTAATTTTAAGACCATTTTTGTAATACTAATCTATTAGCCTGAAACACAGGATTACCTAGTTCAGGCACCGAATTGTTTATATATACACTTATGTATATACAATAATATTAAATGTTGTTATCGCTTATGTATTTGACCAATGTATTTTAATAAATGAATTTTTATTTATTTTATTTTTATTTTATTTTATTTACGCATAAGTATTGATATTTGATGCAACTGGTTTTCGCCGGTACCCATGTATATAGTGAGAGATAAAAAGCAGAGAAATGCGTCTCAAGATAATGAGATTAATTAAATCAAGTTTCTCAGATATATCAGATAAATTACGTGTATATGCTATGTGGTGAATGTGCTAAATTATTAATAATTACCACATGATTTGCTAAATGCGCTTATTAGATTGAATTTTTCACGTTTACCGGTAGTTTATTTTGTCAATCCTACCCTTGGCAAGCATTTCGATTCTAGCACAATAATATTGATAGTCACTATACTAACCTAACCTATCCAATTAACAGGACCAAAACTTAAAACCTCTTCCTCTTCGCTAATGCTCGATTGATCAGAAAGACGCTTCTATTACTTTATTTTAAAATGTATTACATTTATCGGTATTGAGATTATTTTTTTAATTATCACCCATATATTTGATAAATTTATTACTTTTTAACCGACTTCAAAAAAAGGAGGAGACGTTGAATATTAATTATGTATATTCATAATATGAGGTCATGATTTGATGATGGGATCCTAGAGAAATCATGAGTAACCCTCAAATTTCAAAGGCTTCTATATTGTTTTTCGTATATTACCTAAAACTACTTGGATATTTGCATTTTAAGTTGCTGAGCTGATGCTGGAAGGTACAACTCCTCAACGGTTAGGAGTACGGGGACTATTATTAATAAGTTTTCCGTCTCAAGTAAACGTCGTCTCCTCATTTGAGAAACATTCTTGCTCGGTCTACCTATCACTTAAAATCGTAAAATAAAATAATTTTTAACAAAAAAAAAACCGACTTCAAAAAGTAGACCAAAAAGCAAAAAATAAATTTACTTCGCACAAAATAATAGGTTTTTTCATTAAGGTAAATAGAAATTATTAAATAATTATTTTATAATTCTGAAGTCGGTGCCAAGTAAACAATAACTCTGTAGGTATAGATAATATCAATCTTTCTAACAACTATTTTTTGACTGAATATTAGTTCTTAATTATCCGATTTACTTGGCACCGACTTCATAATTATAAAATAATTATTTAATAATTTCTATTTACCTTAATGAAAAAACCTATTATTTTGTGCGAAGTAAATTAATTTTTTGCTTTTTGGTCTACTTTTTGAAGTCGGTTTTTTTTTTTACTTCGCCTTATGATAATTATTTAAAATCACCGGTTTAATTTAATAATTTTCAATTTATCACATTCATAGCAACATATATAATATGTATGCGGCTCACTTGAACTCAGACTTAGCTAATAGATATAAGGTAGTGCGAAGTGTAGTGGTAGGGGTAGGTGCGAAAAAGTGTGCACATTTCGGAAATAGTTCCTCATATTTAAAATTTAAATATTACATTTAAACACAATTTAGTAGTTATATTTAGTGCTAAAACTTCATCAGTTCATGTACTTACATTTGTAGCTACATATGTGCAGTAACTTATAAGCAATCACCACCTACCAGCATATCATCATCTCAGTCACATCACATACAACACAATGTCACAATTGAGCAGTATTGAAGCCGCACAGAGCAAGCTCCAAGCCACACAGGAGTCACTGCAGGACATTTTCGCAATGAAAATGGAGGAAATTGAAGGGCAACTTCAAAATAGTGGTACGGCCAAAGATACGGTGACCAAAATTGCAGAAGAGTTCAGGACCTTCCGAGGGCTCATGTTCAATATGCTTAGTCTACTCCGGAGTCAAATCACAGAGATCACCAAAGCTATTGATAATATTGAGATCAGGCACAGACGCAAAGCCCTCATTTTCTTGGGAGTGCAGGAGGAAGCTAATGAAGACTGCTCCAAAATAATCCTGGACATCATCAAAGGCAAGCTTGCGCTGAAGGACCTTTCTGCTGCTTCTATCACCAGCTGTCACCGACTAGGGGCTTCCAGCAAGGAGCGTCACCGCCCTATTCTTGTGCGGTTCTCAAACTACAGCTTGAGGTCTGCTGTTTGGAGGGCAAAAACCAGTCTAAAAGGCTCTTCAATATCCATCCGCGAGTTCTTGCTGAAGTCCAGACAGTTGGTATTTACTCAAGCAAGGATTCATTATGGCATCAAGGCATGTTGGACTCAGGACGGCGTTGTTGTGGTAAAGGGCCCCGATGGCACTAGACACAAGATCACCACCATCCAAGAATTTAATTCGCTGGCAGCGCAGCATCCAAAGGTTTCTGGTGGCACATCTGCAACCCGGGCTGCGGCTGCGCCGGCGAGGAATGCCACACGCAAGTAGTACATATAATGTTCCTCGTATTGTGTTTGACGTGCGCAACTCGTTGTATTCGTCTCTATTCCATAATGTAAACATTGTTATGTAATTTTTCACTTGTTTATATTGTTAAATTGTTACCCACAACTATCGAAAATGTTTTTAAGACAGTTATTTATCACTTTTCACTTATTGACGTAAATATGATTTAAGTGGAGATGACATTGTTGACAGAAGTGACATTTAGACATTTTACGTTTCATTTCACGGGTTGCGTGCAGTAATGTTAAAGTAGTTTACGAATTCAAACTGTTTTTGTTTCTGATTTTTTATTTTTTTTGTTTAAATTTTGTTAACTGCTGTTTTTTTTAATTTTATAACTTCTAACTATATTTTCTCTTGTATATCTTTTTAATAATGATTGTAATATGCTGGTGGGTGGAGCAGAGAGACATATTGTCGTTACTTATTACGTGCTTTTTATGTTTTTATTTTAAGTTTATTTTATATATATTTTATTTTATAGAATATTTATCACATTATATACATAATATTTATTTATGAACAATTATGATGATGATTTCTATCATTCCGCCAGTGAATCTGTTTCTTCATCTGATGATGATAGTTTTAGTTCGCTGCCCGACACTCTGGGTGATTGTTTGAGACGGACTTTTGACAAGACATCTAAGCGTCTTTTAAATGTGTGTCACATAAATGCTCAGAGCATTCCCAGTCATTACAGCGACTTGACTGAAGCTTTCACTGACACCAACGTTCATGCCATCCTGGTTTCCGAGAGTTGGCTCAAACCTCATCTTCCTTCTACATACTACCCTCTTCCCGGTTTTGTTCTAGTCAGAAATGATAGAATAGACAAAGGAGCTGGTGGTATTTGCTTTTACATACGTAGTTCTTTACCCTTTAAAATCTTAGCCTCTTCACCTGCTAACTATACTGCTACAGCTGAATTCCTTTTCCTTGAGGTTTGTGTCAATGGAGCTATTGCCATCTTAGGTGTCGTTTATTGTCCTCCCGCAGTCGACTACTTCTCCAGTCTGGAAACAGTTCTGGAATCTATAGGGTCGGAATATGAGCATCACATCATCATGGGCGACTTTAATACCGATCTTCTTGTCCCACTTTCTCCACGTTCCCGTAAGTTACTCCATATGATTGAGTCAGCCAGTTTGCATATCTTACCACTACATCCCACACATCATAACACGGAGGGAGCTGATACATGGCTCGACTTAATGATTACCTCTAACCCTTCCCTGGTATCCACTCATGGTCAGTTCCTAGCTCCTGGTTTCTCCCGTCATGACCTCATCTTCCTTTCGTATATCCTGAAACCTCCAAAATCCCCACCTAAGGTTCTGCATATGCGTTGCTTTGGTCGCATGAATGTGGATGAGTTGCGTATGGATGCTTCCAAACTTCATTGGGGCAATGTTTATTCTTCTTCCACAGTAGATTTGATGGTGGATGCTTTCAACATGGCATTAGTTAAACTCTATGACATCCATGCACCGATCAAAAAGGTTAAACTAAGACGTCCTCCTGCACCATGGATGTCTAATATAAGCAGAGATAAGGCCTTTCGAATTTATAAAAAGGATCGCTCCGAAGACACATGGAAGCTTTTTAAGGCTGCAAGGAATCGGTGTAATCAGATAATACGAAACGCCAAACGCCGACATATTCTAGATAACATTGCTTGTTCCTCTCCTGCCGGTATCTGGAGGTTCCTCGGGACCCTTGGTATTGGCAAAAAACAACGCCAGGATCTGCTGGGGACGATTGGTTTGGATGAAATTAATCGTCATTTCGCCTCTTCCATTCGTTTAGATCACCAAACCAAGTGTCGTACAGTAGATTACCTGGCTAGCCTCCCATGTCCTGATATTAGTCCTTTTAAATTTTCTCCAGTTGCTCCAGGCGAGGTCAAAAAGGTTATTCTTTCCATAAAATCAAATGCGGTTGGCTGTGATCAGATCAGTCGCCGCATGATCACCACCATCCTTGATATCCTCCTTCCCGTCATCACCCATATCGTGAACTTCTCACTACACTCAGGTATGTTCCCTTCCCAATGGCGTAAAGCCTACATTGTCCCATTACCTAAAATAAGTAACCCTTCCCTACCTAGCCATTTCCGTCCCATATCGATACTCCCATTCCTCTCTAAGGTGCTGGAAGCATGCGTACATAAGCAGCTCTGTGGTTTTGTTTATCGCAACCATCTGTTAAGCCCTTTACAATCCGGCTTTAGGCCCGGGCATAGTACCGTTACCGCGCTTCTTAAAGTGACTGGCGACATTAGGGCGGGCATGGAGGAAACCAAAGTTACAGTGATAGCTTTGGTTGACTTTTCGAACGCCTTTAATGACGTCAGTCATGACCTCCTTCTGTCCATCCTATCCTACCTAATGGTCTCGCCAGAAGCGCTGGAATGGCTTTCATCCTATCTTCAGGGCCGCCAGCAATCTGTTCGGGTCAACGAAGCTAACTCAAGCTGGGTTGATCTAGAGGACGGCGTCCCTCAAGGCGGTATTTTATCTCCATTATTATTTTCTTTGTTTATTAATCTCATTACCTTAGACCTTCAATGTTCGTACCATCTGTATGCCGATGACTTGCAGCTGTATTCACAAGCAAATGTGGATAATATATCAACTGCCATAGATAGCATTAACAAAGACCTTGAAGCTATAAGGAACTGGTCTGGCAGGTTTGGTCTTTCTGTCAACCCTGCAAAATGCCAAGCCATTATTGTCGGTAGTAGTCGTATGATGAGTAGAATAAACACTTCAGTTCTTCCACCAGTTGTATTTAACGGAACGATTATACCGGTGAGTGCCTCAGTTAAAGATCTTGGACTTCATATAGACTTCACTCTTAACTGGCAAAAACAAACTGCTCACATCAGTCAAAAAGTTACTGGTACTCTTCGTGCTTTATATAGGTTAAAGAACTTTCTACCTTCTAGAACAAAGATAATGCTTGTGCAGACCTTGGTGTTCCCCATGATCGACTATGGTGATGTATGCTATTTCGACCTGAATGCAGATCTTCTCAATAAGTTAGACCGTCTTCTCAATAACTGCATTCGATTTATATATAATCTTCGAAAGTATGACCACGTGTCTACTTACCGTTCTCAATTAACTTGGTTGCCCATCCGTCAGCGTCGGAATTTACGTGCTCTTACCACTCTGTACAGTTTCCTTAATTCTTCATCTCCTCCTAGTTACTTAGCTCCTTATTTCCAATTTCTATGCTCCAATCACGAGCGTGATCTTCGCTCGTCAAATAATTTACTCCTTCTATGTCCATCTCACACTTCTGGGTTTCTAAATTCTTCCTTTTTCGTTCAATCTGTTCTTTTGTGGAATGCGCTCCCTCTCGAAATCAGGATGTCCACTAACCGTTTTACATTCAAAATAAAAGTTCGGAATCTCCTCCGTGATAAGTTGTCGGAATCGTCACATCATTAGGTTACCACACTGTGTATGATTTTATATTTATCATCCAATATTTCTATTATATATTGTGTATATATGTTATATGTATTTATATATGTATATATAATAGTTAAGTATGTTTATATAGTATTTGATTTATACTTTAGAAAGTATATTATCATTTTATATTATTTTTTTTATTTGTAAGTTTTGTTAGTTTTGTTTTTTTTTTTTTTTTACTATCTTTACAAGTGCACCTACCATGTTAAAGCTCTGCACCACCCTTGGTTGACTGGTAGAGAATGCCTTTGGCATTAAGTCCGCCTCTGTACAAATTGTGCATAAAGTTTTAAATAAAAATAAAAAATAAATATAAAAGCAGTATATTGTTAGGGTTCCGTACCCAAAGGGTAAAAACGAAACCCTATTACTGAGACTTCGCTTTCCGTCTGTCCGTCTGTCCATCTATGCATCTGTCACCAGACTGTAACTCATAACCCGTGAAAGCTATATAGTTAAAATTTTAACTTTTTAATATTACTTTTGCCTCTATTACAACTTATACTAAAAACCGAATAAATTAAATAAACGATCAATATGTTCGTTTCAGACAGAAATTGATAACGGTAATAGGTAGACGCTGGGAATATTCACGAAACATTTAGTAATATATTTAATTTAATAATAAGTAAGGGGTCTCCCTAACAGACATGTTTTTTTTTGTTATTATAGATAACATGATAAGTCCAAGCAAAGTCAAAGCTAAACTTATGATCGAAGAAGCTAAGTCTAGTCCGCTCTATGGATCTCAGGAGACTGTATTTAAAACAGTATTGGTCTCAAATCAGACATCACTATTTTATAGTGGTGGATCTTGCGTGAAGTAGCTACATGCCGGAACTCCACCGTCTAACCTACGGCTAATTTATTTATTTTATTCTATTATATTTAATATAATGTAAGGTATAATATAATAAATTTAATAAATTATTGTCAACTAGGTCGAAAGGGACTGGATGCCACGACACAGGTTATCCTGTGGGGCTAAGGCTTCAAACACAATTATTGTAATGTTTGATACAATAAATGATTTTTATTTTTATTTATTTATTAATAGCAGTGCTTAAACAACTCTGTTCTGGGTCGGCACTATGAGAATGTCTAATATTATCAGACTACTATTTCTTCTGAAACGAATTTAATGTCCTGAAATTACTAGCACATGTAGTGAAGCTAGCTACCCGTCCACTCACACGAGGCACGTAGGCAGTTTCATTTGTCTCTTGGTTTCAAATAACTACATATTTATAGGTGCAGTACGGTGCCAGCGAGTCTGTGCACTTCATTGCACCTGAGTACATTACACTGGCACCTGAGAGCATTAGCTATTCTTAGAATAGACTGTACCCACTATTACACACGAGGATTTTCCATGGCTGAGCCGACCAAGGTCTTGAATTACCTTACGTCTCGTCTATCTACCGCATGTAACTTCTAATATGTGTAGTGACACACCCACAGAAACATGACGGAATAGCTTCTGCTTGTGTAATACGTCGATAATAAGAAGCCTCTATGTTAATCCAAACTATATGCTACATGCCTCCCGAAGTATCAAGCTTCATCAAAAACCATAAAGAATCATAAACACTCATAAAACTCATTTATTGGTTATTGGTTTACACGTCATTGCAGATGAATTAATTTGGGAAGTTATTTAAAATTAATTAATAATATTATCACAAAATTCTAATTCAACATTAAATTACAAATACTAATTCCAAAATATAATAAAAATGTACATAATATTTAAAATGTCAACTTGTAAATTAAAGCTTTAAAAATAAAAAGTAAATATTATTCAACACGACAACACGCAAAACCATCTAGGTTTTGCGTGATATATAACTGACAACATTCAGACATAATTTCTTGCCCGCTCTAAATTGTTTCTGATTTTTAAGAATATGAAAAAAACAAAGTAAGTGAAAACAACACTGAAAATAAACAAACCTTGATCTTATACTATTTAAACTTACGTGAGATGACATAACTACTAGAGAATAAACGGGTTACGGTTAAATATTTATTTATGCACTCACAGCCCTGATGAAAATATTTCCTTAATGTAATATAGAAACCGGTCGGCAATATCCCGATAATAATACGTGAGTAACCCGTTTATTCTCTAGTAAACCTTGATCTCTTATTTTTTCACTTTTTTGTTTGTTGTCTCCATTGCGAATGACGGTAGGTGAATATTATATAAGTATATATAAATATACATCTATATTCTAAAATATCGACGCCGAGATAAATAAAAGAAACTAACAACATATCCAAAAATCTGCTTTCTACGTTCATTTGCATTTATAATTAGTAGAGATAACACGCACACACACGTTCTCAAAAACTTTGGCATTTATAACATAATAGCATTACACTTGTGGGGCTAAACCTGCATTGCTGCAGCCAGTGGCGTAACTAAACCATCGGGGGCCCGCGGCAGAAATATTGAATGGGGCCCTAGTAATATTGTTACGTTAGATTCAAAACCGGAATGTAAACATTTTTCACCTTAGAATTCCAGATTTAAAAAAAAATGTCTTTCGTGATTTTCTATGTTACTAGGCCCTTGTCTATTCCAATCGTTTAATCGTTGTCGTTAAAATCTGTTTTTTTTTTAAATGTGTTCAGTTCAAGGTTGTGGCATCTTGGGCCCGGAAGCCTCCTCGGGCCGGGGGCCCGTGGCATATGGCCACCCCTGCCACCCTATAGTTACGCCACTGGCTGCAGCCTACGTGGTGTAGCACAAGTAGTTAGTTTTTACTCAAATTCTATCATTTAGATTTAGATTAAATCTCTACGCCTCATACTATTTTTTAATAAATGTGATATGTGACTCGTGGCTAATTCTAAGCGATCGATCTTGTAGGTTAAGCTATGCTAACCGCGGTCGGCCGTGAATAGGTGACCTTCTTTATCATAACGAGTTTTCCTCCGTGTCTCGGAGAGCACGTTAAGCCGTCGGCTCCGGTTGCCATTTGAACATCTATGGCAGTCGTTACAGGTAGTCAGAGGCCAGAAAGTCTGACAACTAGTCTAACAAAGAGTATCGTATTACCTCGTACTGGGTTGTGGAGATCTAATGGCAATCGCTCCACGTAAAATATCCAAGAACCGACAACCGATGGGGAAAAACGTTCTCGCGACTCTCAAGCTGACCGCGAACTGGAAGACGCAGTGTGGGCCGACGACCTGGTTAAGACCGGCGCGGCGGGATTAAATGGATGCTTGTGGCCAAAGACCGTCAGGTGACAGGTGTGGCAAAATTTGGAGAAGACCTTTGCTCAACATTGGGCGTCTTTATAGGTTGCGATAATGTAATTTGGAAAAGGCTGGGAAGATTTAATTTGATAGGCTCATATTCCTTCAACTTAACGCGGCTAACTTCCTTATCAAATACCACATGAGTAGATTCAATCATGTGACAATACTATATTATAGTAAATACAACATATCATTACTTTGTATAGTACCGCTCAGCTATTCAATATAATGATGTCAATATAGCTGGGTTTTTTTTAGTAATTTTTACTTAAATGTTCAATGATGTCACTTGAACTGTTTTTGATAAGAGATAGTGAGAATATGAAATGTGAAGGACTTTCTGACTAGATTGAACCTTACTTGCTTTGTTTTGAATCTGTAATGCAGCCGACTATAGATAGCTTTTTTGCGAGAACTAACTATTATAAGTACGAAAGTTCGTGGCGTGATTGTTAGTTATTTCGTCACGCCCGACCCGATTTTATAAGCTAAGATAAGCTTATGGATTTATCTACTTATTATTATATTACACCACTAAATACACTTACTTGGATTTATAATCATTACAATACCGTGAAGTGAATTGCATAAACAACAAACCAATCGTAACGGCACGCGTATGTAGGAGATACTCGCAGGCCAATAAAGCTAATTTTATTGCGTCATTAGATAGTGTTGATTGGAATGAGATCATGACGCGATACACTCAGCCGGGTAACTTAGTGACTGCTGTCATACGCATAGTGACTGGAAAGTTCGATACTTGCTTTCCTTTAAAAAAAGTAAGTACAAGCATGAAGAAAGACTCATCTTGGATATCGCAGGACGTTATTGACTACAAACTATTGTTATTTGAATTTATTGACATGGGTAACCGCAACTTTGACGATAGAATTAATGAATTTATTATTGACATGAAGGCATACTATGAAACTTTGATTATTAATACGAAGACTAAATATTACGATAGCTTAATAAATAAATCAACTAACGTTTCTAGAGCTATGTGGGCAGTTGTGAACAAAGAAAGAGGGAAAAACAATGTACCCCAATTAGACTTTACGGACGTAATAAAAGACGCCGACGGCTTACACTTTTCGTCAAAAAAAGCAGCTGTGGATGCTATGAACTGCAGGTTTTTAGGAGCTGCAGCGGCGTGTGGTGCACCGCGGCCTGATGTACGGCAAGTACAACAGGATTTGTGTGCGGCGATGCCACCAGTCGATCGCTCACTGCGATTAACACTTTTTAGCCTGCGAGAGGTCTATGACATAATTTCTAAACGGATACCACCTAAACCGTCAAAAGACACGTATGGCCTCTCGATGAAGGTTTTGAAAATGGCAGCAGGACCTCTTGCCCATGTACTTTCAAAGTTATTTAATATATGTATCAGGTGCGGATCATATCCTGATCCTATGAAGGTAAGTAAAGTAACTCCACTGTTCAAAGGTAAGGGAAAAAAGGACAGTATAGATAGCTACAGGCCAGTATCAATTATTCCAGCCATTTCTAAAATATTTGAGAATGGCTTAAGTTATCGCCTTACTAAATTCCTTGCGGCAACGAATGCTCTGTCCGACCGTCAATATGCCTACCGCGAAGGTCGCTCGACAATGACTTTAACTCGCGAGCTTATTCACCTAGTGTTGTCTGCTAGGGAGCGCAAGAACCAGGTAGCGGTATTATGCTGCGACCTGTCAAAAGCATTTGACGTAGCAGACCACACCATACTCGCTGTGAAGTTAAAGCATTACGGCATAAACGGCACAGCTCATGCACTGATGACGGAATTAATGCGGAACAGGCATCAAATAGTAGTGGGCTGTGGAGGTGCGATCCAGTCAGACCGGTTGAAGTCACTAGTGGGGGTAGCGCAGGGTTCATCAGTTTCCAATATACTGTTTTCGCTTTTACTCAATGACCTGCCAAGCGCGGTCAATAGTGGACATGTACTGATGTATGCAGACGATGTCGCCGCCGTGGTGACTGCTAGCTCCGTCGATGCGCTGGAGTCCAACCTCAACGCTACTGCCAATGAGCTGGCCCTGTGGTTTCGGATGAATGGGCTTGTACTCAACCTGACAAAGACTCATTTTATCCACTTCGACTTGTCAGGACGGCCACTAAAGCCGTTGACTGTTGTTGCGGGTGGAATGAGTGTTTGTCAGGTGGAAGAAACCACTTTCTTGGGATTCGAGATTGACAGGGGCCTTAAGTGGGAAGCACATATAAATAAAATATGTGGCAGATTGGGCAGTGCTTGTTTTGCATTGAGTAGGGTTGCGCGTGTAGTGTCGGGGGCTGAAGTGCGTGCATGTTATTATGCGACGGTGCATTCGTTGCTGCAATACGGTGCGGCGTTGTGGGGTCGCGCTGCCGACTGGGAGCGTGCATTCAGGATGCAAAAGCGTGCCGTGCGAGCGATTGTTGGTGTATCGCAAGACACCTCTGCAAGGCCATATTTTAAGAAACTAGGCCTACTTACTCTTCCTGCTATAGTAGTGTATCAGGTCGCAGTATTTGTTAGGCAGAACGCAGACAAATACACGACAATTGGTAGTGTGCATTCGTACCAGACTCGTAATCGGGATAAGTTATCGGCCGTATCTCGAACGCTTACGAAATCTTCGAAGACTACGCATGTCATGGGTCCGGCAGTGTATAACAAGCTGCCATCTGATATAAAAAACACTGCAACCGATGCCTGCTTTAAATTTCGCCTGAAGCTCGCTGAACAGGCGTTTTATTGTTAACGAATTTTTAAATATGACTCAATCTAATTAGATCTTTTTTAGTATGTAGTTGTTTTAGTTGTGACAATTTATAACTAACGAATAATCTTTATTTGACATTGTAAATTGAATTTGGATTGTATTTATTTTATTTTTTATTTTTGTTTTAGTTTTTAATTTAAATTTTGACATTTTATTATTTTTGGACTTTTTATTTTATTTTATGATTATTTTTGGACATTTTTATTATATTTGATTTTGGAATCCGTAATTTAATGCTCAATTAGAATTTTGTAATTATATTATTAATTATTTTTATATTACCCACTCACATAAAATACATGACGTGTAAAAAAATTACTAATAAATGAGTTTTATGAGTTTTATGAGTTTTTATGAGTTTTACCCTTGATCGAGCTACAGTGCGGGCAGAGCTGCGTGCGGAAGTTAGTACACAATAATACCCATACATATTTAATTAAATATAAAAAAGTCGTCAACTAATTGTTAAACTTATAACGCCCTAGCTTTTATTGGCCCGGGGAGAAAAAGGCACTACTGTGTTTCATACTATATATTTATTTATTTATATTTTGTCTGCACGTGTGGTGTAGTGGTTTAAGCGGTCGCCTCGCCGCTCTCCACTGCACTGGTGTTGTGGGTTCGATCCCCACATGGGACAAATCTTTGTGTAATTCCCAAATATTTGTTCCGAGACTGGGTGTGCTTAAGTGTGTGTGTGTATGTGTGTATTTGGCCTTGTCATTGGGACCATTGGATAGTGTAATTGCTTCTGGCGTTCTATCTAATGTAAAAAATCCAAATTTATCTTTATTTATCTTTATCCTATGCTTACATTTTTCTAGGTTTCGAACAGCTAAGCATATTAGAGATGGGCTGACTATGTTTTGGTGTCGGCTACTACAAAAGTGGCCAACTAATCGCCGCTGCTCATTTATTTTAGTTTAATTCCACTCTAAAACTTAATTTAAATGCATTTAAATTACGTTTTAGAGTGGGCAGATATACGTTTGGTTCGTTTCGGCTCGAAACGTAAAATTTTACCAATTGATTGTCCATGTTCATTCTGTCATTAGCTCATTTGAGCTACATATATTGTATGTAAAAGCTGTCATTGCATTCGGAATGACCAGAATTCAGAACGAAACGATTGACAAGCCCGTTCATTCTGAATCTGAATAATCATCTGAAGAATGAACAGATAGATGTTTTCATACATTTTTGACAGCCATAGACATTTCCATCTTCCGTTCCGAGCCGAGACGTGTCACACACGTGACGTGACATGCTTATTTTGTGTTGTTCGTCGCACTACCACATGCAGTATATTTCATCGCGGCACAAGTTCACTTCATATTATAGATTATTGGCATTCTTAGTAAATACAACTAGTCTATTTTAATCTGATTCTATTTGAATTTGAATTTGATTTGAATTTAGTCGACTTACCGACTAGTCGGCACATCTCTAGAGCATATTATAATATTATCTTGGTAGGTAGAAAGTAAGTACATATTTGTATTACATAGAGTGTGCCTCGCGACCTAAAAGACCTCAAGCGGCTATTGGTGATATCGCTAAAGGCTAAGATCGGTATTCTAAGATTATCATTAGGTACTATTATTATTTACCCTCAACGACCTCCATGTTGTATTGTAGCTTGTAGCTGCCACTATTTGTAACCGCAATTTTATGATCTAACGACAGTTGTAAAAAAAAGTGATCTGCGGCAAATCAAATCTATAATACGTTAGATGTTGTTTCAATTGTGCAATTGAAAAGAGAAGCTACATGCCACTGCGATGCCACATCAACTATTGAATTGTCTTCTCCGTTACGCCAACGCTACGCCACGTCTACAACGCTTTACATCACAGTTACTACCTCGCTATGCGGTACTACAACAATGCTACGCCACAGGTACACAACACTGCTACGGCACATCTAAGTTGCACTACGCCGCGGCTACGCCACATCTGTATGAAAAAATCTGTCTACAAATTACTACGTCAGCACTATGCTTTTGTGTTTGGCGTGTAATTTTTGTTAAATCCATCAGTAGTAATCGTTTTCGTCAATACCATTTACTCGATTTATTTTCTAACTTATCTATAGCTTACTTAAGGTATTGCTAAGTATGTACCTACTTTATAGGAAGCAATTTAGTGATTTAATAAAAAATATCAATTGCAAAGTAATGATGCAACAATAAACATACTGATCGTCATCGTGAGTGTAGGGCTAGGGCGACCGGACGCGACGACGCGATGGCACGCTCCAATAATATTCACCGGCGACCTCTTGTCATACTCAACATTTTCCCCTAACTATAACTAGCTGTTGATTGTGAATTCTAAAAGCATGTAAATATTGTTTTATTTATTTATACGATCATGTGATGAGTAATGTTACGTTGCTCACAACAACATATAATTTCATCATTAACTTCTAATCTCTAATTGAAATTAACAAGAATCTGAAATCATTCTAACGTCTATTTATTTTCTTAAGTCCAATGAATCTTATATGAAATTCGATCCTTCTGTAGATGGAAAAGTTTGTTTAAGATTTTTACACGTAGATGGCGGGTAGCTCTGGAAATTTCTATGAATGCCTAAACATATTACTTCTGCAATTCGAAGTAGGTATGTACCGGTGTATTTATAAACAATACTCGCAATTGTTTACGATACATTTATCTGTAACTCTAGAAAAAAATATAGACATTTTACGTATTGGAATAGTAATCACTGACGCAATTTGGTATAGATAAGAATAGTTCTGTAAGAGAGTTGTTTGGGTGATTAAAGGCGTAGTGGGTGGTGTGTGGCGTGTGGCGCGTGGCGGCCATACCGTCGCCGTCCCTCTTCCCTCCAGCTGTCGGGCGGAGGTACTTAAAATAGCGCGGTCGCTCGCTGCCGCCACTCTGACACGCTCCGCGCCCCGTCACAGAACACGTTTTTTTCGCAAGTACACATTGCATCGAGTAACTCGAGTACACCATCGATATCACCATGAAGAACGGATTACTCATACTGTTTGTGATCTGTGCTGCTGCTGTTGCCATTCCCAGGAATAGGGTAAGTCCATTTTGGTGACAGAGTTCACTTTTAAGTACAGTTAAATACGCTGTTGCGATAATTTGTGCATGTGCATTTCTGAAGTGTTCATTTTAGAAGTTCATGGAAACCAAGTTTTTGTAAATTACCCAACCTATTGTGAAATTTAAGCATGGTTCAAAATTATGACAAAAATCAAATAGTTTTTTTGTTCGGGATGTGTAATTTGCTAAAATAGAAATGTAACAAGTGATAAAACAAACATTCTAGATAGTTATTATTCTTAATCCACAAATTTCGTCACTCAATATTATATTTATTTTTGATAGATCATGCCTGTATACATGTTTACTACGACAAAGATAAACATGTTTACTACGAGTAGTAAACATGTTTATCTTTATCACTGTACCTAATACAAGAATATATTTTTTTTACTGGACAAACCAAAACAAAAACAATGTGACTTTAAAAATAAAAAATATTATTTTTTAGAAAAGTCCTAATAATGTCAAAATTTGTAGATCAACTTTTGAAAAATATCTCATTAAATAGGTTTTATCAGAGAAAAGTAAAAGTAGATAGAACGGTTGAGTTGTCTATTTTATATATACATATAAATACAGAAATGATGTATGCATTTTTTATTTTCATCGTTGCATTTTTGACATTAATAGGTAAATTTTTACTTTCTTAGATGCAAAAATTTGATTACGATTTTTCATATTTTTTAAAATTTAAATATTTCACAATACCATATTTATTAAACATACTATTTTAGTTACAAAAGGACTTCGATGAGGAATAATTCTATTTATTATTTCAGAATTTTTTTTTTTTATCTCATTTTTTTGGGCATTTTTCCATAGAAGATTATCACCTAATATTGAAATTGGAGTTAATTGACCTCCATTAGGAATTATCCCATTCAACCCATTTCAAATCCCCTTACTTAATACTATTATTCTTATTAGCTCAGGTGTATCTATTACTTGGGCTCATCATGCACTAATAGAAAATAACATTAATCAAACAACTCAAGGATTATTTATCACTATTATATTAGGGATTTACTTTTCTATTCTCCAAGCTTATGAATATTTTGAAGCACCATTTACTATTGCAGATAGTATTTATGGGTCAACATTTTTTATAGCAACAGGATTTCATGGTTTACATGTTATTATTGGAACATTGTTTATTTTAACTTGTTTAATTCGACATCTAAATAATCATTTTTCTAATAATCATCATTTTGGATTTGAAGCAGCTGCATGATATTGACATTTTGTTGATGTAGTTTGATTATTCCTCTATATTTCTATTTACTGATGGGGAAACTAATTATTTATATAATATATTTAGTATATTTGACTTCCAATCAAAAAGTTTAATTTTTTTTTAATATAAATAATTATTTTAATGTATAATATTTTTATTTTAATCATAATAATTTCTAATATTTTAATATTAATATCATTATTAATTTCAAAAAAATCATTTTCTGATCGAGTAAAATCTTCACCATTTGAATGTGGATTCGATCCAAAATCATCAGCACGAATTCCTTTTTCTCTTCATTTCTTTCTTATTACAATTATTTTCTTAATTTTTGATGTAGAAATTGCTTTAATTTTACCTATTATTCCTTTATTTTACGTGCTTATAACGGATTCAAACTGAAGCTTGTTCCTATTTTGATTTACTACCATCAAGTTCATCGGTCATTTCATCTCCTTTACATCAACGTGTTCCATCTTATCGAGACTTGACAGCACCATTAAGCCCATCTAGTGACACAAGTATTATGTAGAAACCATGTACCAGATCATCAGTTCGCGTGATTGAACAGGAGTTTCCTTCGACTCTAAAGGTTAACAAGAAACTAAATAACAAAGTTATTATACGTAGACTTAAATACCGCATGAACAAAATGTATCAGTTACAGAAAAAGAAGATTGATGAATTAAAGATTGTCAACGAACGACAAAGAAAACAGTTATACCTATAGATTAAGATACCAAAATGCTGAATAAAGAAAATATGAACCTACAATTAAAACTCATAATAAAGATATTATGAAACAACAAAGTGAATCTAAAGCTATAAAAACAACAAAAAGTAATGTGGAAGAGGACATTTAAACTTTTCTTGAAGAAGATGAAAACAGTCGTATGTGTTCTGATAAGAAGGAGTTCATTATCAAGAAAAATGATAAAACAAAGACGCTACTTAAATGATTCTTTAAAAGACTTATATATTAAGCAAACAAATCCCCAAAATAATTATCTCCTATAGCAAAGCCAACGAGACGAGATAAAGAATGTAAACAAACGGACCGTTACTGAGTTACATTGCGATAGCGAGGGATTATTATCTCTGTCCTTATTATTCGTACGCGCAGTTGACGTCAATTGATCGACAACAGCTGGATGTCGTTGTGTGTTTCGTGGTACAGGAAAGCAGTCAGTACCGCAGTTGTCAACATTTGGTCCGCCATTTTGTGATCAAGTTCATTCCTGTTTGGATTGCGTTGGATTGGAAGTGATACATATTTTTTCGTCTCCGTATTTGCTTGGTTTTTTGTTGTTATTATTCCGTTTCTGTTAGTTTTATTTTTGATTTTTGCTGTTATTACTTAGTTTTAATATATTTATGTTATATTTTTTATGTTTTTGACAATATAAGTTCCTTGTCAGTCTTTAATATAATTTATTTCCTTTTCGCCTGGTTTCTTTACCTCAACCCAATCCACAACAATAATAATTTATTCAAATAAAAATGTTTTGAACCCCTGAACATTTGTTTACATTTTTTATCTCGTCTGGTTGGCCTTAATAGGTCTTTGCATCTCTTTTGCATAGCATAGACCAGAACTGACAGTTAATTTTATTCTGTGTGTCAATAATGTCAACTTTCGTATATAAAAAAAGTACTCTGTGATGTCAACTGTCATATTGTTGTTGTAGAAAGAATATTTCTAATAGTGGTAACGAGTGTAAATTAGTTTTATAGTTAGATGTTAATTTCGTTTTTCTATAAATTTTATTATTTGAGTTCTTATCAAGTTTAAACTCATTATTTTCAGCATATTTCTGGATATACTGTTTTTATATTGAGCTTACGGGTAGGTAGGTACCTACCTTATTCTTATTACAATGAATGTTATGAAAAATGAGGGTCAGACGGCAGCAACTGCATGAGCCGTGGAAAACCACATTTTTGGATTTTATATCAAAATATATATTTTAAATAAAAAGAGTTCCTATTTTTGTGATATCGAAATCTTAATTCGCTTGCCGTCTGCAGAATATGTAGGACGAAAAATGCTCGAATGCATCCTTTAACTAATATATTACCTTCAAGAATCAACACTAATCAACAGGTAATCAACAAACCGGTAAGTTGCAAAAATTAATCAGCGAATAAGGTTTATTACACCTTGTTTGCTGTTTAAAGTACTAAATCAGCATTAATTATAGCTAAATACTTCAATTATTAAAGTCTGTATTGTCTGTCTATTAAGTGTGCTCCAGAATCTTAAAAAAAACATTGATTTTATGTTTTATGTTATGTTATCTTGTTATTGCATCTATTTAATAGCTTGAGCATTAAGACATTCCCCTAGTATGATAAAATAATAATTATTTTTAACTTTATCTACCTCATTTATACCCTGTTGATAAATTGATAACATTTTTACAGTTTGTTACGGAAGCCATCAGGCCATTGCTAGCTTGACACATGTCATGTGCTTCGCAAGATTGCAGAACTGCTA
Source organism: Hypena proboscidalis (assembly GCA_905147285.1). NCBI lineage: Eukaryota > Metazoa > Arthropoda > Insecta > Lepidoptera > Erebidae > Hypena > Hypena proboscidalis. The sequence goes on along the minus strand of CAJHVD010000011.1, from coordinate 149,947 downwards.
ACACCTCTGGAAGAATTGTGCCCTTAGTGAGTCTATTGTCCAGCTAATTATGGCTGAGGATTTGGTGAGTCTGTTATATTATTATAAAAAGCAAAATTGTTTTTTTTTTTTTTATACTACGCCCACAGCCAACGAACGCGTAGTCCACCTGATGGTAAGTGGAGTACAGCCCATGGACATTGACAATCCACAAAAACAGATTATAGATGCGTCGCTGCAGCTGAGGACTACGGTGTTATGCCTCAAGTGCCAGTAATTTCAGGGCCTGATCTCACCACCAAACCGGAACACAGTAATGGAAGCACTACTATTTGTATAAATGAAACACCTTTTCTGTGAGACAGAGACTGAATGAAAGATTTATTGTTTCTTAAAACATTCAATAAACATTATATAACTAGATGGCGTTACTAGTATTTTATTTTGATACAACAGCATAGATTATTAACAACACCCCCACTTATCAAAATAATAGGTACCACCTAACATGTAACAAGAAAATTAAAGAATCAAATAGGTAGGTATTACATACTAACTAACATTAACATCTTGTATACCTAACATCTGCATAAAATAATAATGCTTCTTGCTACACAGTCCTTTAGTAAACAAATCTGCTGGCATTTCAGCTGTTTCTAAATATCTTAATTCTACAATTTTATTATTGACACAATCTTTACAAAAATGGTAACGAACATCAATATGTTTTGTTCTCTTATTAAAACTAGCATTTGAGGACATCTTAAGTGCTCCCTGGTTATCATTAAATATTGTTATAGTATATGACTTATTAGTTATTTCTTTTGACAAATTAACTAAATAAATAGCCTCCCTGCAAGCTTCAGTTACACCCATGTACTCTGCCTCTGTGCTTGAGAGGGCAACAGTTCTTTGTTTTTTAGCCTCCCATGAAACTGCACCTCCAGCCAAAACAAAACATAACCCTGTATATGATTTTCTATCTAATACATTGTTTCCCCAATCTGCATCAACATAGCCTAATAGTTCAGAATTACCACATTTATTGTATACTAATCCCATATGTACAGTTTTCTTAAGGTACTTTAATATTCTCTTTGCATATGCCCAAGTTTCATGATTATAGCAATGATTAAATTGGCTAAGAAAACTTACTGAAAATGCTATATCAGGTCTGGTTAAGACTGACAAGTACATAAGTCCACCAATAAGCTGCTGATATGGTAACTGACTATCACAAACTTTATTATTTATTTTAATATTTAACTTAGTCTCTAAAGGAGTATCTGCCACCTTACAATCTAACATATTGAACCTATTTAACAACTGGTTAACATAATTCTCCTGACTCAATGTGACAGAACCTTTATTTTTATCAATGTTAACTGTCATTCCTAGACAATTCTTAACTAGTCCTAAATCTTTTATTTTAAAATTAGAAGCTAACATATTTTTCAAGTTATGACATTCAATATCATCATTAGTAAATACAAAGAAATCATCGACATAAAGAGTAACTATTGTCGTTTTACCATTATTAAACTTAGTGAACAAACAAGGTTCTAATTTAGAACGATTATAACCAATACTAATGAGACAATCATAGACTTTCTTATACCAGGCCTTTGAGGACTGTTTTAGCCCATAAATGGCCTTATTTAACTTTAATACTTTATTCTTATTAGAATCTAATAAACATTCTGGTAATTGCATATAAATGGTTTCCTCTAGGTCCCCATTTAAGAAAGCTGTAGTGACATCAATATGTGTTACATCTAAATCAAGTTTTACAGACAATGCAAACAATAACCGCAAGGTTGAGTGTCTAACCACTGGTGAAAAAGTATCAGTATAGTCCACATTAAACTTCTGCATGTAACCCTTGGCCACCAAACGCGCACGGTAACGAACACTATTCTCGCAGTCCATTTTCTTACGCAATACCCACTTACACTTAACAATAGTCTTATTGTCCTTTGGCATGTCTATCACTTCCCATGCATTATTATCTTCAAAACTCTGAAGTTCTTCCTTTACTGCTAATAACCATTGTTCCTTCTCAGCTCCCTGTAGAGCTTCTTCTAGAGTGAGCCCATTTGCATCATCAAAAACATCTTCCGGTACACAAACTGTTGACATTCCATAACGTTCTGGCTTATTTTTGATTCTGCTAGACTTAGCACGCTGCTCAGGTGAGTCAAAAGCATCTTCATATTCACTGGGAATGTAAGAGTCATCCAATATGTCTTCTACCAATGTGTCTTCATTTAGACTTACTTCTCCTGAACTTGATGTTTCTTTAGTTGAGTCCCCCACTGAACTTGAGCTTTCTCTACTTTCAGTAACTGGTATACTGGCTTCCTGGTTCTTCTCCTCTTCAATAACAATGACATCTCTGCTCGTAGTCACACGCCTTGTTCTAAGATCATAAACCCGGTATCCCTTGATATCATCTGGGTAACCAACAAGTATTTGCTTAGTAGATTTTCTGTCCCATTTCTGGCGCTTCTCTTTAGCTTTGTAAACCATGACACTACTGCCAAAAATACGCAAGTGGCTTATGTCTGGTTTAGACCCATTCCAGATTTCATATGGAGTCTTATCATCCAAAGCAGGCAGCACTGTCCTATTCTGCAAATAGACAGCAGTATTGGTAGCCTCTGCCCAGAACTCTTTACCTAGGTTTGCTTGGAACAACATACATCTGGCCTTCTCTACAACTGTGCGGTTGTTTCGCTCGGACAGGCCGTTCTGTTGAGGTGTATATGGATTGCTTTTCTGGTGAATGATGCCTTCGTTTTTGAGATAGGAGTCAAACTCTTTATTACAATATTCACAACCATTGTCACTTCTTAAAATCTGAATCTTCTTGTTTAATTGATTTTCAACTTTAGCTTTATATTCCTTAAAACATCTGAGAGCATCACTTTTATGTTTTATAAAGTACACAAATATCATGCGACTAAAGTCATCAATAAATAAAATAAAATATCTAGAACCTGCAAGTGACTCATGCTCCATGGGACCACATATATCTGTATGAACAAGTTGAAGTAGTTGTTTGCTTCTTGTACCTACATTCTTAAATGGCAATCGACACTGCTTGCCCTCACAGCAGACTGTGCATGATGTTTTATCGAGGTCAGCTTTGCCTGCCATATTCATTCCTGTGACAGCATTAGACATTTTATTAATGTATCTACTATTAACATGGCCTAGCCTGCGATGCCATGTGTTGCCTGACACAGCCATGTTCCCCACTGCACTATCTGGTACACACAACTTGAACACTCCATTGATGGATACTCCCATGGCCACCAATTCATTGGATTTATTATAGATTTCACATCCATTTTTTGTGAACTGGACACTGTTACCCGTCTTAATTAATTGGCTCACTGACAACAGGTTGGTTGTCAATTCTGGAACACATAAAACGTTTTTCACTGGGATTTCATATTCACACTTATCAGTTTTTGTAATAATTGTCACTTCGCCGGAACACAAGACTTGTAAACGCTCACTGTTAGCTACACAAATATCAGTCATTGCGGTTTTTGTACTATTCTGGATCCACTGTTGATTCGGCGTCATGTGCATGCTCGCACCTGAGTCGATATACCAATCGATAATGTTGAAAATGTTGCTCAAAAACACCGCACTGAATGCGTTACTTTGTCCACGATGCGATTCTTTAGCATTATTCTTATTTCCATCATTATTCGGACATTGATTCTTGTAATGCCCCGTTTCTTCTTCTTCTTCTTTTTTGTTTATGGCAACTGAGCCTCCCAGTAGAAGCTAATACTGCCAGAGTCAGGTGCGGAGTATACGTTCAAATATTGGAACTGCTGGATGCTCTCTTCTTAAAATTTATTTTTCTTCTTTAAGTTTTAACGGAACTTTGCGGTATGTTAGTAACTAGAAAGACAGACAAATGTTAGTTGACATAAAGGTTTTAGTTGTACTAACTGTTATTGTTAAATATATGTAATATATAATAATTACCCAAAGTATTCTATAATTTAATGTTATTGTCATTAATAAATTTAGTAAGGATTCTACATAATTTTGGGCTAAAGTGAGTCAATAGAGAGTGAAAGTTGATGGGTAGAGGAATTTTCATCTTTACTAGGTGCTTATACAAGTTCAGAGATTTATTGTTTGATTGGCAATGAAAGAATATGTGATCCAATGTTCCCTCATCAAGGCCGCACTCGCACAAGGAACTGTCACGAACACGAATCTTGCGAAGGAACACTGGTGTACAACAAAAGCCTAATCTTAATCTACATAGTGTAGAAACAGAATTTTTGGGTAGCTTTTTGTATTTAAAGAACCACGGTTTTGAAGGAATATTGGGTTGAATGGCGGCGTAGTAGGAGCCTTTACATTTTGACGAAATCTCCCAATCAGTCGCCCATGCAGACCGCAAGTTTGACTTAGCTTCGTTAATTAAGTCATAATTATGAATACCATAATGTTTCCTGTCAGAGTAATTTGAGGCCGCATATTTAGCTACCAAGTCAACACATTCATTACCAAGTATTCCTGAATGACTTGGAATCCAGCACAAAACTATGGACACATCTTTTTTAACACATTTGAGCAAAGAACTTCTAATTTCCATAATAATTTTACTGCGGATCTTACTGCACAACTGATTTTGGGATATAGCCTGTATACTACTACGCGAATCAGAAAAGATGACAGCCTGTTTTATATTATGTGAGTCAATAAAAAGGATAGCCTCCAGAATGGCGATACACTCGCCTGTAAAAACTGACGATTCAGGTGGACATTGAAAGTGAAATGCAATTTTAGAATTTTGGTAGTAGACTGCCACTCCAACACACCCCTCAGACATTAGCTTGGAAGCATCTGTATAAAAATAATCCCACCCCTCCCAGCGACTTTTTACCATTGTATCAAAATCAGCATTAGCTGTTGGAGATTTCTTACAGATACCAGATGTCAGAAGAATACTAGGAGAGAAATGAATAGTTTCATAAGGGTATGAAAAAAGAGGAAGGCTGTTATGCTGATAAATAGGTGAACGAAAAGATTTAAGTTCTCTATATCTAGTAACCAGAAGTGGAAGAGTTTTTCTATTCCAATATGGAGAGTCAGATACTGCACTGATCCTTTCCAAAATAGTAAGCAAAGGATGAGATGAGAGAGTGAATGTCTTGGAAAGATAGCGATCCGCCAAATATTTTCTTCTTATATACAGAGGAGGTTCAGCACATTCCAACTGCAGAGCATTAATAGGTGTAGACCTCATAGCACCTATCACAATTCTGAGTGATTTAGATTGAACAACATCTAATCTATGCAATGCAACCTTGTTGCATGGCTCCAACACAAAACAGCAATAGTCAAGCAAACTTCGAATAACGGCATTGTACACAAGTTTTAAAGTATAGGGGTGAGCTCCCCACCAAACTCCCGCCAATACCTTCAAAATAGAGATGTTCCGTTCGCATTTTCTATGAATATAACTTATGTGATTGATAAATGACATTTTAGGGTCCAAAATGACGCCAAGAAACTTAACACAATCTTTTATAGGTATTATTTGATCCTCTATAGAAATGTTAATTTGTGGTGTTACACGGCGCCGAGTGAAAACAATAGCCGTACTTTTCGAGACTGACAGTGAAAGACCGTGGTTCAGGAACCACTGATTTAATGAGGCCAAAGAAACACACATAGAACTTGCAGAATCGACAATAGAGTCCCCACAGATGTAAAGGGCTAAATCGTCCGCATATTGTAATACGTTGCAATTATAATTTAGACACGAAGGAAGGTCAGCGGTGTACAGATTATATAGTAGAGGGCTAAGGACTGAGCCTTGAGGAAGGCCCTTCCATACCATTCTTCTACCCAATTTATCATAAGGAGACCTCAATTCCAGAGGACGCGAGGACAGGATGTTGAGAATGATTTGTGTTATTCTTGACGGAATCTTCAGCTTATTTAATTTCTGTCTGAGGACCGGAAGAAGAACGGAGTCATATGCGGACGAAATATCAAGAAATACCGCAACCACCGACTCATTGTTGCCCAAAGCCAATCTAATATCTGAAGTAAGGATGCTAATGCTATCCGCAGTACTAAGACCCTTACGAAAACCAAACTGACATTTTGGAAGAATACCTTTGTTTTCTACCAACCATTCCAAACGGTTTTTAATAAGGTGTTCCAATAATTTTAACAGGATGGATGACAGGGCGATAGGCCTGAAACCATCAAAATCATTGCAGTTCTTACCTGGTTTTAACAATGGGATAATTATTTGTGTTTTCCATTCAGAAGGAACACAGCCACTTACAAAACATTGGTTGATTAAATCCAGGAAGTACATGCGTAACTTCTGTTCCGTCCTAGCAATAAAAGAGTAAGGGAACCCATCAATGCCAGGAGCTGAATCCTGGACCCGCATCAGGACAGCGCTGAGTTCCTCCATACTAAAGGGGGCGTCCATTGGGTCAATGGAAGCAGAAAGAGCCAGAGGTGAGTAGGCATGAAGAGAAGCCGAGTGAGAAAAGTCAACCTCATCTGCATGAGGAACATACTGTTAGAATTGGAGGTTAACCACAAGTTTGTATGATATAAATACCTTTATTTATATACACTTAAAATAGGCTATCAAATTTATTTTAGTTATTTAAACAACTTATATCTGTAAGTTTCTTTATATTTTACATTTTTGATCTACTGACTTAATATTTGAAAGTATGTGAATTGACCACAATTCTTAGAACGAAGTTTAAAAATATTTAATTATTGTAAAACGTTCTAAATTATTTTGAGGAATATTTTAATATTTATTTCCTATTTTTTCTGTATTAATGTAATTTTTAATAAACAAACGGAAGTACTAAAAATGTTTTGTAATGCAACGTCCATTAACAGCGGGGGATTCTCTTGACAGCTATCGCACAAGATGGACGTTGTACTCTAAAATTTGTAATCGCGTGTGAAAATACTGTGATATAACAAATATACATCTACCTACATACATTTCGTTTCAATCTGCCATCTCTGATTTCTTTCTTCTTGCGATTTCTGCGATGTCGACAGTGCACGATACGATCGACGTTCACGAAGCGTTTCAAGGCGTTCTCGTCGTCGTAAGCGTCGTTACCAGCGCAGTACCAGCTCAGAAAACGATTCTTCTACGTCACGGTCAGAGCGCGATCGTGACGGGAGGACTAGGCGTGCCAAACGGAAGCGTCGCCATAGGCGGCACCATCGGCGCAGTGCCAGGACGGAGAGCGTTGGTTCCAGGACCAGAGACAAACAATCCCTTATGCAGGGAAGTGAAAGCGCTAATCCAGAGGCTATCCTTACGGGTCAACAGTTGTTGCAGGCAAGTAAAATTATGTTAACGATTTAAAATTTTCTTCCTTTTTTTTTTCTGTATTGTAATATGACAGTTTAAAAAAAAAAAAAAAAAAACAATTGTGGGATAACGGCGTTTGACTGTTTTTCTTCTAATAACTAAGATAAATAGTAAATAAATTACAAAACAGCGTCTATAAAGTGAAATCATACCGGACGACTGTTGTTAAAACTTAAAAAGCCAGTATGCTTAATTTTCTTTTCTTTTTCTTATCGAGAATTACAATATGAGTAGAATGAGTAACAGCTACAAATTATTTTATAGTTAGGAAAAGGAATAGAATTGTTTTGCTTATAAATTGTTTAATTTCTACTCTGATACCTCATATTATTTATCTTGTAAAAGAAATATTTTGAATTGCATGTTTCATTTCTTATACTTGCAATTCGCGGTGGTGATAGACTCACTCCGCATCACATAGCTCCTGAACATAACGAGTGTGGGGGTTTATACACTAATGCCACAACCTTTAAGTAATAAAGGCGTAATGATATGTTATTGCTTAAATATTATTTTGCGAAAATCCATAATTAAAGTTCGATCCTTATTGAGATCTTAGATTTTAAGAATCATTGATGACCGTAAGTAATTATAATTCTATAGCAGTGAATACTACAACTCATATGTTAAGATTAAATTAATTTGTTGTAGATTTATAAGCTATTCAAAACATCTAAATATGGTAAATTATTCATGATATACAAATAATTCTATGTTGTCAGGATACCTTTACTAATATAATTGGTATTAAATATATTGCAGCATTCTTTTGTATTCCTTATATGAATATTCCATTTTATCACACATATGTACCGGTCTTTTGTAAATATTTCAGGCGATTGCACAATCAAGTCGAGAAATGTCAACTCCTCCTCTGCAGTGTATAGTGCAGCAGCAAGGACCTATGAGTGCAGAACTACAGCAAGAGCAATCTACAATGAATACCGAAGTACGTCAGCCCTCGCAGCTTTTAGAGGTGAATCAGTTGGACCCTAATACAAGTAAATCTACTTTATTATTAAGTGTAAGCGATATATCACAAATTCTTCAAAGTGTTACGCGTCAAACTAAGATAATATATGATAAAAATATCATACCTACATTTGACCCATCTCAAAAGAATTCTCGACTTGATTGTGCAATCGCCTGAAATATTTACAAAAGACCGGTACATATGTGTGATAAAATGGAATATTCATATAAGGAATACAAAAGAATGCTGCAATATATTTAATACCAATTATATTAGTAAAAGTATCCTGACAACATAGAATTATTTGTATATCATGAATAATTTACCATATTTAGATGTTTTGAATAGCTTATAAATCTACAACAAATTAATTTAATCTTAACATATGAGTTGTAGTATTCACTGCTATAGAATTATAATTACTTACGGTCATCAATGATTCTTAAAATCTAAGATCTCAATAAGGATCGAACTTTAATTATGGATTTTCGCAAAATAATATTTAAGCAATAACATATCATTACGCCTTTATTACTTAAAGGTTGTGGCATTAGTGTATAAACCCCCACACTCGTTATGTTCAGGAGCTATGTGATGCGGAGTGAGTCTATCACCACCGCGAATTGCAAGTATAAGAAATGAAACATGCAATTCAAAATATTTCTTTTACAAGATAAATAATATGAGGTATCAGAGTAGAAATTAAACAATTTATAAGCAAAACAATTCTATTCCTTTTCCTAACTATAAAATAATTTGTAGCTGTTACTCATTCTACTCATATTGTAATTCTCGATAAGAAAAAGAAAAGAAAATTAAGCATACTGGCTTTTTAAGTTTTAACAACAGTCGTCCGGTATGATTTCACTTTATAGACGCTGTTTTGTAATTTATTTACTATTTATCTTAGTTATTAGAAGAAAAACAGTCAAACGCCGTTATCCCACAATTGTTTTTTTTTTTTTTTTTTTTAAATTGTCATATTACAATACAGAAAAAAAAAAGGAAGAAAATTTTAAATCGTTAACATAATTTTACTTGCCTGCAACAACTGTTGACCCGTAAGGATAGCCTCTGGATTAGCGCTTTCACTTCCCTGCATAAGGGATTGTTTGTCTCTGGTCCTGGAACCAACGCTCTCCGTCCTGGCACTGCGCCGATGGTGCCGCCTATGGCGACGCTTCCGTTTGGCACGCCTAGTCCTCCCGTCACGATCGCGCTCTGACCGTGACGTAGAAGAATCGTTTTCTGAGCTGGTACTGCGCTGGTAACGACGCTTACGACGACGAGAACGCCTTGAAACGCTTCGTGAACGTCGATCGTATCGTGCACTGTCGACATCGCAGAAATCGCAAGAAGAAAGAAATCAGAGATGGCAGATTGAAACGAAATGTATGTAGGTAGATGTATATTTGTTATATCACAGTATTTTCACACGCGATTACAAATTTTAGAGTACAACGTCCATCTTGTGCGATAGCTGTCAAGAGAATCCCCCGCTGTTAATGGACGTTGCATTACAAAACATTTTTAGTACTTCCGTTTGTTTATTAAAAATTACATTAATACAGAAAAAATAGGAAATAAATATTAAAATATTCCTCAAAATAATTTAGAACGTTTTACAATAATTAAATATTTTTAAACTTCGTTCTAAGAATTGTGGTCAATTCACATACTTTCAAATATTAAGTCAGTAGATCAAAAATGTAAAATATAAAGAAACTTACAGATATAAGTTGTTTAAATAACTAAAATAAATTTGATAGCCTATTTTAAGTGTATATAAATAAAGGTATTTATATCATACAAACTTGTGGTTAACCTCCAATTCTAACAGTATGTTCCTCATGCAGATGAGGTTGACTTTTCTCACTCGGCTTCTCTTCATGCCTACTCACCTCTGGCTCTTTCTGCTTCCATTGACCCAATGGACGCCCCCTTTAGTATGGAGGAACTCAGCGCTGTCCTGATGCGGGTCCAGGATTCAGCTCCTGGCATTGATGGGTTCCCTTACTCTTTTATTGCTAGGACGGAACAGAAGTTACGCATGTACTTCCTGGATTTAATCAACCAATGTTTTGTAAGTGGCTGTGTTCCTTCTGAATGGAAAACACAAATAATTATCCCATTGTTAAAACCAGGTAAGAACTGCAATGATTTTGATGGTTTCAGGCCTATCGCCCTGTCATCCATCCTGTTAAAATTATTGGAACACCTTATTAAAAACCGTTTGGAATGGTTGGTAGAAAACAAAGGTATTCTTCCAAAATGTCAGTTTGGTTTTCGTAAGGGTCTTAGTACTGCGGATAGCATTAGCATCCTTACTTCAGATATTAGATTGGCTTTGGGCAACAATGAGTCGGTGGTTGCGGTATTTCTTGATATTTCGTCCGCATATGACTCCGTTCTTCTTCCGGTCCTCAGACAGAAATTAAATAAGCTGAAGATTCCGTCAAGAATAACACAAATCATTCTCAACATCCTGTCCTCGCGTCCTCTGGAATTGAGGTCTCCTTATGATAAATTGGGTAGAAGAATGGTATGGAAGGGCCTTCCTCAAGGCTCAGTCCTTAGCCCTCTACTATATAATCTGTACACCGCTGACCTTCCTTCGTGTCTAAATTATAATTGCAACGTATTACAATATGCGGACGATTTAGCCCTTTACATCTGTGGGGACTCTATTGTCGATTCTGCAAGTTCTATGTGTGTTTCTTTGGCCTCATTAAATCAGTGGTTCCTGAACCACGGTCTTTCACTGTCAGTCTCGAAAAGTATTGCCAGCAGGGCCCTTTTCAGTTTTTAGGGTCAAGACCAATATTACTTATTATCCCGTTTAGCGGTGTTTTAGTACCGTCGAAATACCTTGGTTTTATTTTAAAATAATTATTAATTCATGAGGAATATACCTTCAAAACTTTTGTCAAGCCAGCAGGGCCCTTTTTTGTTTGTACACTTTCAGACCAAATAGTTATATTTTTTATTAGCATTTTAATAGTACTTTTCAAATAACTTTACATATAGTTCGAAAAGTTTGTATTTTAGTAAATAATTTGCTTCAAAACTTATACCACGGCGGTCTCGCCGTTGGCCACGAAAAATGACGCGGACTGTAGTACTGCTGTGAATGACTACACCCTTTTTTCTTTTTATTTTAAACCCGCACTAGGAATAACTCCTGTGTCGCATCTGTCAATGTAGTACTAGAGTCCGCGCCAAAAATCATGGCCAAAGGTTAGTAAGAACTGAAAGTAAGTATTAATGACCAATAGTGTCTGAAATATTAATAAAATGGACAAATTATTCTTCATGCTATTTGCCAAAGGCCAGTTATCAAAATAAGCACGGTGCTGATCTGCCATGATTGGTGGCAAGCACTGTAGCGCTAAAATATTATGGCTATCGTGATATACATTTTAAAGCAAATTATCTGCCAAAATAAAAACTTTTCGAACTATATGTAAAGTTATTTGAAAAGTACTATTAAAATGCTAATAAAAAATATAACTATTTGGTCTGAAAGTGTACAAACAAAAAAGGGCCCTGCTGGCTTGACAAAAGTTTTGAAGGTATATTCATCATGAATTAATAATTATTTTAAAATAAAACCAAGGTATTTCGACGGTACTAAAACACCGCTAAACGGGATAATAAGTAATATTGGTCTTGACCCTAAAAACTGAAAAGGGCCCTGCTGGCAATACGCTGAAAGAAATTCAAGATTTCTCTGTAGCCTTTACGGTACTATTTTTTTACTTAAACATTTCGGAAAGTACCGAATACGACGAACGATATGCATTAGCTTTCAATCGGAATAGACGTAGGGCCCTGGTGGGTATACGGACACGCATGAATCCACATTTTCATTTTAATTTGTTTTTCTCTTATTGGCAGAAACAGTTAGCTAAGCTGTTGTAATTGCTCAAACTTGTAAAAAATAGTGTTCTTTTTAGAATGGGGCGATCGAAGGTCGAGAAAAGGAAGAAAGGTGGGCATACCAAAGAAGCAATGCAGATATCTAGATCTCTTAGAGTTTATAATGTAGGTAGAGTTTAGGTACAGAATTGTTAATTTGTATTCTGGTTATAATAGATACAAAATAATAACAATAAAATTGATATGCTAGTGTGTTTCTATTTAAAATTACGATGTTCGAGACTGATGTATGCGTTTATAACAGAATGTTAAGTAAAATATAACATTGGCTTGAGAAATTAAAGTAAAAATATTTTTTTTACATCATAAACATATTGTTTTATTTACCTTCCTATCGTTATACTGCATGACTTTACAGCCAGATATGTTATTTAAATAAAATTAATTTAATGGTTCACTGTGTACACGGCCGGTTCATTGTAGACCTAACGCTGGTTCACTGTATACCGGTATTGGTACACAGTTAACCATTTCTTGGTTTTGCTTGGAAATCAAAAAAACATATTTTTTGTTAGATTTTAGAATATAATTTTAACGCCAAATTAAAGCTTGATAACCAGGGTATGATCACACAAAATTTTGTTGAGATACATTCACATAAAGCCGACTTATGAAGTAACAAATTTTTGGTGGTTCATTGTTGGACACCTCACCCTATAGTTTTTACTATGCGCTTTAAATGAGAACAGATTTTTCGGCCATGTTAGTTGTCAAATTGAACAATTTATACAGTTAGGAACAAGATTTAATGATTCATTCTCATCATCGTCGAGTCTTTGTCATGCATTGAATAATAATATTTATTCTGATTGAAGTTCACGGATTTACATATGCTTACTTTTTTAATTTACATTGATTTAATAATCAAACAATGAATAGTTATGTCCTAACGCAATGCGTAATGACATAACTCCACCATCAAAATAAGCACACTATTACTTTACTAGCATATAAGATTTATTATTAAGTTTATTTTTCATTGTGTTCAATAAAACAAATACTTTGATTACTTAAAAAATATTTATACATTATAAAAGCAATCTTTAGAGTCAGGTTCACCAGTTCTGGATAAGTTTCTGGTAGCCTATTCAGCACATTTTACAACACATGAAAAGTCATTTTTTATAGAAATTGTTATTATTAGCACAGCACCAGAATGGAACGGATGAAAAGATAAGAGGTTGGAATGAGTGAAACAGGACGTTTTCGCGGTCTTTCGTCGTATTCGTTCGCCCACAGCCAACGAACGTGTAGTCCACCTGATGGTAAGTGGAGTACAGCCCATGGACATCAACAATCCTCAAAAGCAGATTATAGATGCGTAGCTGCAGCTGAGGACTACGGTGTTATGCCTAATGTGCCAGTAATTTCAGGGCCTGATCTCTCCACCAAACATATATTTGCATTATTTTGTGGATATTAACGAGCTGCAGAATAAATGTATTGTAATATCTATAAGGTCTGTCATATGATTGTATTTTATCTTCTAACACAAGGTATGCGATTTAGACAAACACAGAAACGTGATATCACTACGCATTATATTACACACACGTTCTGAAGATAAATAAAAAAAACCGACCCATATTATTCGATTTCAATTAATTAATTTAAAACTACAATATTTACTACTATTATTCAATTATTATTAACATTATGAGGCAAGTTAAAGCCCTATTTTAACATGATTTCACAATGTATTTTATCGTCTAAAAATATTTTCTCTACTATTAGGCCAGGCAAAATTTAAATTCTATTTCACTGAAAATAAGCACCTATTTATAAAAGTTAGAGGCTTTATAACTACACCTAATTTTCAATCAGTTAATGTTTACATAAATTCTAAGAAAATAAATTTCAACAATAAACTAGGAACTTTAAAACATAATTAAACGTACTTATATAGTAACATTATTCCAACTGTCATAAAATGCACTTCATTTGATAACTTTGAAAACCTAACAAGCATTTCAACAAAGGCAAAATAAATGTGAAGGTATGTTATTTATCTACATAATAGTTAATGTATCTATTAAAAAAAAATACACTCTATCTCTTTTTAGCAAGTATAATTTAGTACTGTCATCTACAATTTTTCGCTATACATAACTTGACCTTAACATTTTAGTTAATTTATCTAACATATATTTTTTTCATTTGAATAATAACCTTTTATAATCACACAATAATAGACACGGTCTACTCTTTAAAGCATATCACATTATAATAAACAGATTTAACAAATATCATTAAGTATTGTTTGATTTTTAAATAAGGTGAATTTGTTATTTTTTATATTTCAGAAAAAAAATAAACAAGAGATATTTGGCTTAAGCAAAGAAATTTGACTTAAAGCATAGGGCCGCCATAAAACCTGTCAAATCGTTACCAAAACGTAGGCACTACGTCAAAATGTACTTATACCGCACAAGCACTTTTCATAGAATCCATGTCATTCATCCATAAACACTAACTTTTGCATTGACATCGAGGAACAAACGTTTATCTCTTAATCTCTAAAGCAAAAATATAGAATAGAATAGAAAAGATATTTGTTATGTTCGATTTAGGACATTCATCTGAAGGCTTAAGCGACATTGTACAATTGTTAAAAAATGATACTAAGGCACACTTTATCTGAATTCTACAATGTCGCTTAAACCAATTAGCTTCTAAGCCTTTACATAACTGTCTAGTTAAAATTCAAGTTGTCATTGGTTGAACGCTTTTGACATTATAAATATATATGTATCTTGTAATATTTAAAGCAAATTTTAGCTTTGCTATGCCTTTTTGTATTTATAAAATATTAAAGTTGAAAAAATTAAGAATCCAGCAACGACGAACCAAGTAATGGTTCGTCTAGCTTCGGCTGGCACAAAAGAGTTGAGAAATTTCGAGTCCGGCAGCATACGAATCCATAGCTGAATTGGCAAAGCACTTGGGGCGTATACCCAGGGGGTGCAGGTTCGAGTCCTGCTGGATTCTTAATTTTTTCAACTTTAATATTATATAAATATATGTACCTATCTCTCTAATCTTTCAAACATTAACATTCCCAAGCCCTTTCACAATTATTTAGTACTTAGAAATTACAACTGAATTTATGATCGCTTATAATAAAGTCACTTACAATAGTTTAGTCCTTTATCAGCCGGTTGATTGTCCATGTAAAACTCATTATATATCCGTTATAAGGTTGTCTGATGATTCCCGTCTCCATTTCTAAGTAACGAACCCGATGGTGATTTGTCTGTAACATTATAAAAGCAATCTTTAGAGTCAGGTTCACCAGTTCTGGATAAGTTTCTGGTAGCCTATTCAGCACATTTTACATCACATGAAAAGTAATTTTTTATAGAAATTGTTATTATTAGCACAGCACCAGAATGGAACGGATGAAAAGATAAGAGGTTGGAATGAGTGAAACAGGACGTTTTCGCGGTCTTTCGTCGTATTCGTTCGCCCACAGCCAACGAACGTGTAGTCCACCTGATGATCAAAGTTATCAAATGAAGTGCATTTTATGACAGTTGGAATAATGTTACTATATTAGTACGTTTAATTATGTTTTAAAGTTCCTAGTTTATTGTTGAAATTTATTTTCTTAGAATTTATGTAAACATTAACTGATTGAAAATTAGGTGTAGTTATAAAGCCTCTAACTTTTATAAATAGGTGCTTATTTTCAGTGAAATAGAATTTAAATTTTGCCTGGCCTAATAGTAGAGAAAATATTTTTAGACGATAAAATACATTGTGAAATCATGTTAAAATAGGGCTTTAACTTGCCTCATAATGTTAATAATAATTGAATAATAGTAGTAAATATTGTAGTTTTAAATTAATTAATTGAAATCGAATCTCTTGACATTGTAAACCTATATTATGTAAGTATTATTTTGACCAGGCACCTTCATTTTTAAAATAAGTATCTATAATATACAGGATGTGTCGGTTTAGAACGTCAAGCCGAAATCGGGCAATAAGGTCGGGTAAGTTATGACAGTTATCCGAAAAATATTTAAAAAGGCCAAATTCCACATTTGAAGAAAATTAGCATCTTGTGACGGAGTGTGTGTTTTGGTGATGTATGCCTGAATACTGCTTCGTTAAACAAAAAAAACCATTGCAAAAATTAATTCCAAGTTGTCGAAATTGAGTTCAAAAAGCGAAACGTCCGTCACAGGACGTTAATATTCTCGTTTTTTTTAATAACCATAACTTTTCAAATTTGGGACTTGGTTTTTTTATATTTTTTTGTAAACTGTCTTAATTTTATTCTATTACTCGATTTAGGCTTGAAGTCCTTAACTGGGACACTTTTTATAATACTTTTTTATATCCTGAAGCAAGATTTTCACTTTGAATACATAATATGTGTGTAAAGACTGAAATATAACGAATGTGAAACAAATTCTATTTAATTCACGTTTGATGTATTGAAATATTAAAATATTTGATGATATATCGGGATGTGTGAATTGTGTAGGTATACATATTATTATTTAATAGTGAAAATCTACTGTTTTCAGAAATAAAAAAAATAATATTACAGTAAAAGAAACATATATTTTTCAAATACATTATATTTAATTAGGTATAATGCGTTATATGTAGGCACTCTTATACTTATTATATTTAATTTGTCATTTTTAATTAAGTTAAGTGTATCCTAAAATTAGTTTCATTATTTAACTTCATTCTGGTATATCGATACATCAACGCTAAGCCTAAACCTCTGGGCCTAGAATCTTGAAATCTTTCACATCGTAGCGCACTAAGAATCATTTTTTGGGAATTCAACCTCTAAAATAAGGGTTGAACGGTATTATGGAACTCTGACATTTATGAAGTTTGAAAAACGAAATTTCGTAGGTATACTTGATTTTCGATAAAAATACAAGAACTTCTACGCCAGCAATATTATTTTTATGCATAAATTGAGCGAAAGTAAGGGTTTTTAAAGAGTATCCCGCTGACGGGTTAGGCTCTTGTCTGGAAACATAGACAATAAAGGGTCCAGTGTCAGAGTCTTGATATTTTAATTTCGCATCCGTTTCAAATCCCGGTTTTGCGTAAATGGTTTGTATAGACTCCGCCGGAGATCTATTCTTTTTCCCAGCATTGTCCAATATTTCATCAGGCTTTCTTTTAGTAGCTTTCCCTGACGGAATGTCAGGTGGAAGACCACCACCCCCATCCGGGGGTTCATCCACGCTCATTTCCATAATGGAAATGAGCGCAAGAACGAAAATTACTTACCCTAAGGTTAACTACCACCAAAACAACACAAAACAATGATCAGTGCCACAAAGAAAACAATTCGCATATGATATGAAAAAGATAACCTACAAATCACGAGTGACCTACTCTCACACTTGAGGTTAACCTTCTCTATTTACGTGTTGTTAAAAAAACAGTTCCCACATTAAATAATTGGGTATGGACACTAGAAGGAACAGAATTATTATTAAAAAAAATGCATACAAAATACGGTATAACGTCAGTTTGGTTGCGGCATCTGAATCAAGACCCGATAGAAAAAAAAAATTTCGGGTCCATTAGGAGCCACGGATGTCGCAACGTAAATCCTACTTACCTTGATTGACACTCAAGGGGCTTCGGGATTGTCAATCACTTGACAATGTCTGTCACTGTCAATCACTCACTGACATTCTTACCCGCGGGAGAAGGCGTTTAAGTACGGCGTGTAATCTTGTACCTTACTACTAATATTAAAAACATCGCCATTACAAAAATATCGTAATTTTGTTATTTAAAAACCTCCTGTATCACTGGCCTAGCCTAGTGCAGGAGATTTTTGGCCATTTTCTCTACACTCTTTATTTTATTATTTTTTATAACTATTATAAATTATATTATAAATCATAAATGGTACAGAATAAATATTTTATTTTTAAGTAGAAGGCGATGTGTTACATCGTTTTGGCAAACCAATTCCTACTGAAACTAATATTAGTAGGTATACCTATTTAATATAAGTTAGGTAAATAGATATATACTTTATATTTACCTAACTATCTTCTAATATCGCTCATTTGGTGCGAAAGTGACAAAATTGAAATTGTGTGTTTCACACTATGGCGCCAGTTTTAAGTAAAAAACTTTAAAACTGGCGTAGTACAGTTTTTTTTCAGATTTTTACTTGACATAACTGAAAATTCTTAATTAATTTCTGCTACTTGCTAAAGAAAGTAATCTTTATTTATTTCTGGTAAAGTTTGATCGAAAAATCTAAAATCTGTTTATAAAATCGTGCAATCATGTTTGCTTTGCATTGTTCCTACAACTGTCTTCGTTCGCAAAAACGTATTTTTGTAGCAATCTTATTATCGAAATTCTTAGCTAGACTAAGATTGCTTTGAAGGAAGAAGACAAGGAAGGTTTTAGTCATATCACTCAGTACAAAAAACATGTATGTAAATACCCACTAGTGTATCTAGGGGTGCGCTTTGTTTTTCATAAAAAAATTTCTTCATAAAATCGCAATTATTTTCCGAATTTGTTATTAATAACATTTTTCTTCATACTCATTGGCATTCATAATATTGTTTTTCATTCACATCTTTATCCTATTATTTTCTTATATTATAGTTTTTGTTAATGATACTGATCATTCTTTTCAACTCCTAATTATTTTTATTCATACATTTGTTTGTTCTTTTTAATTAATTAATTTCTTCATTTTGAGTGTTACGTTATTTACTTTATTGATATCCATAATGTCAATATAAATTATTTATTTATTTAATTGTAAAAAGATCTGAAAAACATCTCACTTAATATCCACAAAAGCACACAAACAATCCGAAAACTTCTACCGAAGTGAAGGAAACACGCGCGGCCCGTTTATTTGTAAATAAACATTGCAGAAAAACGTTTTGTTTCTGTTCGAAGTACATCACATGACAATTGATATCTATATTATTTTAGATTATAAAAAAATAAAATACATATATATGATTACTTACATTATTAGAAAAACATGTATTTAATATATAATTTAAAAAGTTCGATGATGATTTTATATCTAACTACTATTGGAAGGCAATCGTAGACTCAGAAACTAAACGCGTCATCGTAAGTGAATGTCCAAACATGTTGAGTGACAAAAGCGTCGAACTCCAATTTGTTTATAACTCAATATACACTCACACACTCATACAATGTTAAAATAAAATTGAAATAAGCGCCATCTATTAGCCACAAATAACCTAACCGCATGAAATTCAAGACGGCGGCTTAGGAGTTAAAGACATAGATTTCTTTTTTCTCTCAAATCACTTTGAAATAATTGAAGAATGCTTTTAACGTTTTATATATACGTGCTTTATTTTTTAAAAATCATATTTTGGTCAAAAGTTGAACAATAGCGTTTATAACAATTTATTATTTTTGCATTGCTATACATAACGCCATCTATGGAAATTTTTAAGAAGTAAAAATCTAATGTTCCTAATGATACCCCATGACAATACTGAGTTCTGACAGGCGTTCATGTCCCATCGAAGTTCTTAGGTAATTTTTTACTTTCTTACTTGCGCACTTTGGGGGCCCTCGTATGCCGGGGGCCCCGTATAATTGATACGACGGATACGGCGGTAGCTACGCCCCTGACGGAAAGCCTATATACAACGGAAGACCATCTTAAACTGGAACTTATAGGTTGATCGGTAACCGTATGTACCATACATATATATAAAATACATAGGCATGTGTACAAAATATGTAGCTACTGAAAGAATTATTGACAGTATTTGCTTTAGAAGGTACGAAAATACGTTTTTGCGAACGAAGACAGTTGTAGGAACAATGCAAAGCAAACATGATTGCACGATTTTATAAACAGATTTTAGATTTTTCGATCAAACTTTACCAGAAATAAATAAAGATTACTTTCTTTAGCAAGTAGCAGAAATTAATTAAGAATTTTCAGTTATGTCAAGTAAAAATCTGAAAAAAAACTGTACTACGCCAGTTTTAAAGTTTTTTACTTAAAACTGGCGCCATAGTGTGAAACACACAATTTCAATTTTGTCACTTTCGCACCAAATGAGCGATATTAGAAGATAGTTAGGTAAATATAAAGTATATATCTATTTACCTAACTTATATTAAATAGGTATACCTACTAATATTAGTTTCAGTAGGAATTGGTTTGCCAAAACGATGTAACACATCGCCTTCTACTTAAAAATAAAATATTTATTCTGTACCATTTATGATTTATAATATAATTTATAATAGTTATAAAAAATAATAAAATAAAGAGTGTAGAGAAAATGGCCAAAAATCTCCTGCACTAGGCTAGGCCAGTGATACAGGAGGTTTTTAAATAACAAAATTACGATATTTTTGTAATGGCGATGTTTTTAATATTAGTAGTAAGGTACAAGATTACACGCCGTACTTAAACGCCTTCTCCCGCGGGTAAGAATGTCAGTGAGTGATTGACAGTGACAGACATTGTCAAGTGATTGACAATCCCGAAGCCCCTTGAGTGTCAATCAAGGTAACACTTACGATCGAGACGAGACAACTTATACGAAGGGCCTATTGTCTGATGCTAAGGCACTTGTCTCACCGGCAACGATTAACGAGTAACGAGTAGAGCTAGAACTAGAAACGAGTTAGCGAGTCACGGGGAGCGAGTGCGTAGTTCCGATATTTGTGTAGCTCGGCTGTAAGCGAGTGTGCGAGTGAGGCGGATACAGATACGCACTGTAGAGAAATGACCACTGGTTGCTCTCTCGGCGTGAGTTCTAATCACTTGGCGAGTATCGCCGAGCGAGTGTTATCTCTCATAGCTCTTGTCGCTCAGCGACAAACTAGTGAAGCGAGTGCTCGCCGGCAGTGTGAACAGTCAGCGATCAACTATTTGTATATGCATCTCTTTTGTTCACACGGAAAGTATATCTATTGTACGTTTCTTGAGCGAGAAAATAGCCGATAGTTAGTCGTTTTCTCGTCGTTGGTGGGACAACTGCCTAAGGACGATTGTCATTTAGTTTGATATTTGAGGACTTTTTATCCCAAAAACAGTTGATAAATATGGGACCGGCAGGATTTGAACCTGCGAACTCTGCATTCCGGGCGCCGCTGTATCCTACTTAAGAATGTACAGATACGGATGAACGTGACGTCACGTAATGACATAACATACAGTTGAGAACACATGAGACATAATTTAATGATTTAGATAAAATTTTGATATTTGTATAAATTTAATATTAAAATATAATTATTATTATGTCTGCATGTGATCTGTTTTTTTTTATTTTATATTTTTTATTTTTTTTAATTTTGGTTCGATTGTTAAATAGTATTTTTTCTAGTATATATATTTTTTTTGTTATAATTGTTTAATAATGTGTGTTAATGTTGCATGCTTAAGAGCAAAATGTGGAGTTCTACTTTGATAATAATGTTATACCACCAATGTACCTTATCCATGTTTGCAATTAATAAATGAAGTTTGAATAAATTTAGGGTCCTGGCAAGAGGCGACTGTAGCTTGGTGGTTAAAACGGCTGCCCAGTTTGCAGAGGTCACAGTTTTAATCCTGCCGGTACCATATTCTAAATGTACTCACAGTGATGAAAGCGCCGTAACTGGACTGGGCATCGGATATGTTGATGGGATGCTGTATGTTGATGTCCGTGCTGAGCTCCTCCGGCCACGTGTCTGGCACCGTCGCGTCTGGCTCACCCAGCGTCCAGTACACCTAGAAAAATACAGCATAATCATATAAGTAGTCTACCAATTTACCTTTATCTTTGTTTTCTTCGTCTAAATTTAAACCCTAAAAGTACATTTCGGCTATGTCAGGTCATAATCAGTTTGATCGCTTTATTTTTCGTTTTTTTTTTAAACTACCGATAACTCCTGTATCGCGGGGGTGTTACAAACATACATTTCGCACACACAGCGCACACCCAGAGTCACACAAAGATTTGTCCCATGTGGGGCTCGAGCCCACAACACCAGCGCGGTTGAATGTGGCGACGCGACCGCTTCGACCTCTACGCCAACTGATTACACAGGGGAAATCATTGTGAGAGCATTACATTGATTAAGTGTCTACTTAAATATGCACGCACTACTAAATTATTAAATTAATTAAGATCATATAGTATTATGTAGACGTATGAATATAAATGAGATAGACGTCGAGAGTCGACATATGGATAGCGTTAATCTCGTAGACACTCAGACACCACCCAAGTAGCATTACAAGCTGTATAAAAGCTGTACTAGAGCGTAATTTTATACTTAAAGCTGTATAGTAGCTGTATAAAGGCTGCATAAGCGCTTATACAGCCCTTATAAGTGTAAAATGGGCACAAGTTATACAGCGTTTGGTGTTATAAGAGCTGTATAGTAGCTGTATAAAGGCTGTATAAGAGCTGTTATTTGGTGTCAAAAGAAACTACAATACTTTTGTAACTCTCTTATAACACTATTGTAGAACTTTAACTCTCCAGATGGTATCCTAAACGTATCTTGTAAGAGTTAAAGTTCTACAATAGTGTTATAAAAGAATTACAAAAGTATAGATATTTTAATGTACATCATATTTTTTATCTACATTATGCAAATTATTATAATGGCAAATTACTTGCTAAGAAAAACATATAAATGATCTTGAACTTATTGGTTTGGTGAAAATAACGTGCAAACCAATATTTATTGTAAACCTGTATATGGTTTTCGGTAAAATATTCGCGCGCCAGCATAAAAATCAAGAAAAACAAAAGAAATACTGAATATCGGTAAGTAAGTTTTTGTATTTTAAGGTTAGAATAACAACATTTTAATTTCAAGTAATAAGGAAAAGGCCAAGTTAACGTTATTTAAGCTAGTAAACATCATACGGCTAAAGATAATGCAAAATAATGTCAATTCTTATTGTTTTTAGAATCATCTAATATGTTTTTGTTTATTAGAAAATGGCGTCAATTTTAAACAGCCCTAACACTATTTGAAGAGCAATATAGCGCCACTAGCTGTACTATGGAATAAATGAAGTGTATTGTACAGCTTTTAACTTCTAATTAGAGTAATTTTAGAATATTTTTATTCAATAGGCTGTATTATGCTCTTCATTTAGATAATAACTAATAACCTCTTTAGAGATACGTATAAAGAATTAAAATCTTTAAAACCATTTTGACGATTATTTATTAAGGTATTTTCTTTATTTTTCAGAATAATATGTCTTTCAAGATAATAGAAACTGAAGAAAAATGTCAAAAAATCTTTGCATAGTGCCAAGTTCCTGGGAATCAAAAGGGGTGTTATGATGGCGAAGGAAGCAATTAATAATGTTATTTTTATCTCCTTTTTTTTTTCTCTTTTTTTTTTCGTACGGAACCCTCATTGGAGCTATGGATTGTCGGTGTGGTTGAATGGTTTTTTCTCTCAGTCAATATTGGTTCACTATCATTACTGTTATTTAAGTTGTAATTCCTTATATTCAAATATTCCTTCTCAATCCATCTCCTGACTGCGACATTGATTTGACGTCTCCGTCAATAATACAGACTAAAGCTGTACTATAGCTGCCATTTATCTTTTTAGTTCTATAATACTCTCTTAGAAGTAACTAATACAGCTTTAATACTTATAAGAGTTTTAAATTACACCATAAAAACTAGTGTTATAATGGAGTTAGCATATGCCTTTGTACAGCAACAAGTGTCAAGTAACACTATAATACAGCTTAAAGCTGTAATAAGCGAGTGAATAGTACTATAATACAGCCTTTATACAGCTTTAGCCGTAGAAATACGCTTGGAGTGTTACACAATTATTAAAGCTGTATAGTAGAGTTGTAATATTCCGATATAACACCTTAAGTGTACGCAGATACCATTATAAAGCCTATATACAGCTGAGCTGTATAATAGCGGATTGTAACACTCTTATAACGCTTATAACCTTTCCTGACTCTCTTATACCGCTCTTATAACACTTTAAGTTCTATATTGGCTGTATTATTGATGCTGACGACACTTACGTGCTACTTGGGCAGACATTTTGGTTCAACCGGCTACGCCGTAGACAGCACACAGCTACGTCGTAGCTATTTAAGTCAAAGACCACAGATATAGATCTACATAGATAACGCAAGTATCACGATTTGTATTGAAACCAAGAGTGCCGACTTTTTAATACCTATTGTGACGTCACAGCCGAAATTTAGTGACGGGAAATCCAAACCGATTCAAAGACACCGATGCCGCCGATGCCCATCCGCCCAGTACGATTCAAACGGCCGTCCGCTATGATTTTCCTAACAAAAGACGCGCGTGGACTGAAGTTAGCGGCGACCAACCTTGACGCTTGGTCGGGGTTCGGACACGCGAAGTACATGCATTTGCGTTATCTATGTAGATCTATATCTGTGTCAAAGACAGCTATCGGATATATATATATATACAGGGTGTATTTTTGAAACGGGGCAGTAAGGGCAAGTACCTTAACCGTTGCAGTTACAGCAAAACGTTCTTAAAAGACCTTCCCTAACTTTTTGGGACATTTTGAACTGCATTCACAGATTTTGTAAAAAACTTACAGTTAGCAAAAAAAATGCAAAAAGTTCAATTTTTTTTTTTTTTTATGCCAATCGATTCTATTTCATGTGGGGATCAAAATACTCTATGGGACCATTTTAGCTTTCAGTACTAGAAAAGACAGAAATCGCCAAAAACGTTTCCCATACATTTCGGCAACAGAAACGAATTTCTACGATGGTCTAACTTTTTGTTATGGCCTGGAAGTGGGTAGAATTGACTGTAAAGTAAATAAAAAGAATTTTTACCCTCAAATTTCGAATTTGATTCGAAAATCTGTGTGTTATACTTAGTTTCAGCTGAGAAACTTCGTATGAGTTATTAATTAAGGATTTTCGCTAAAATGTCTTCTAATCGTGAAAAAATTGACTTATTAGAAGCGTATTTTGAAAGAACCCTGCAATTCCAGGTTTTTCAAAAGATTTGTAATAACCTTTCTTGTTGGCACATGCCGCAACGGATACTTATTGCGGTACCACACTAATGCAGCTCCCGCATTTCGATTATTGACAAAATACGCTTCTAATAAGTCAATTTTTCAAAATGTCCCAAAAAGTTAGGGAAGGTCTTTTAAGAACGTTTTGCTGTTACTGCAACGGTTAAGGTACTTGCCCTTACTGCCCCGTTTCAAAAATACACCCTGTATAAAAAATCTGTTGATTATTGATGTCTTTTATATTTAAGCCATCGAGCACACACTCATTTGTGATGGAGAGATTAGTACAGTGAAGCCTGAATAATTGGGATCATTCAGGGACCTGTTTTGTCTCACTTATAGAGATGTTCCCTTTATCCAATGTGTCAGATATCAAAATGTACCATATTTACATTCGTACACGCGAATTCGACATTTGCGAATGTCTTAAGTCTCCCTTAAATATACTGGTGTTGGTGCATAATTATGATAATTACGTGTGTATAATAACGTTCGCTAGTAGGTACCATAAGTTCCCCGTAAACGGCTTTATTCATTTAATAGGTTTAAATCTATTTTAATCCAAGACGTAGCAAGATATAACACCATAAACAAGGAAAATAATAATATAATATTTTCCATAATTTATTATAAATTCAATATTACCTTCGTAGTTATTTATAAAATACGCGTAGTAATAATAATTTTGGTTTGCAGTGGCTCGTATTTTGTGACGACAAAATGAAGTTGCTATCAACGGCTATAATAAGCAGATTCGGTTTGTTTTTTGGTTGCATAATTTTTGGCTTAGTGGTTGACAGGTGAGTTTTCTAGATTTTTAAATGAAAAACCGGCCAAGTGCGTGTCGGGCCACGCGCAGTAGGCTTCCGTAGCTAGTCGTAACAACATATTTCGACTTAAAAGGGATTTACTATCTGTATTAAACAAGTAACATCTTCATACAAGTCATTACTTTCAAAGGTTTTTGTAATTTGCACGAATTATTCTAAGTAACTGCATTTTACACTTTGGACCCCAATTACTCTAGAACTAATTAAGTTAAAGTAACCAGATAAATAGCGTCCTTCAGATAGGAAATGTTTGTAGTACACGAAACCAGCTAGCACGTATGACGAGATGTATGAATGTTAAGGAAGCGAAAGAAGTATGTAAGGAGCGAAGCACATGGCGTTCCATCGTCTCTGCCTACCCCCGTGGGATAAAGGCGTGATTTTATATATGTATTATGTATGTTTATTTATGTTTCAAGAATTTTGAACGAAATATTCTGAGTAACTGCATCTGACATTTCGGACCCCTATTCCTCTTGAACTAATGAAGTGAACTTATCCGCTATAGTTTTCCTTTAAAGTTCATTACATGTACTACCGACACAATTTTTTTCAGATTTTAGGATCCAGTAGTTTAGCTTTTAGAGGGGGGGGGACGCCCTACTCGAACAAAAATTTGCTCTTTAAAGTTAATTATCTCGCAAACGGATCCCT
This sequence comes from Hypena proboscidalis, assembly GCA_905147285.1. NCBI lineage: Eukaryota > Metazoa > Arthropoda > Insecta > Lepidoptera > Erebidae > Hypena > Hypena proboscidalis. The sequence goes on along the minus strand of CAJHVD010000011.1, from coordinate 123,126 downwards.
AAATCAAAAAACTGTCTTAGCAACCCCTAAACGTTTTTAAAAGTCCTATCTAACAATACCCCACACTATGGGGTAGGCGAGACAAAAAAAAAACATCCCTACTTTACATGTAGGGGAGCTACCTGAAAAAAAAAAATTTTCCAAATTTTACTCTACGACTTTCTTTGTTTAGTTAACATACATGTTTATGCAAAATTTCAGTTTTCTAGCACCAACGGTTTCGTCGCTATGCCGTGGACAGACAGACGGACATGGCGAAACTATAAGGGTTCCTTGTAGGTACTACGGAACCCTAAAACCTGTCTTAGCAACCCCTAAACGTTTTTAAAAGTCCTATCTAACAATACCCCACACTATGGGGTAGGCGACAAAAAAAAAAAACACCCCTACTTTACATGTAGGGGAGCTACCTGAAAAAAAAATATTTTTCCAAATTTTACTCTACGACTTTCTTTGTTTAGTTAACATACATGTTTATGCAAAATTTCAGTTTTCTAGCACCAACGGTTTCGTCGCTATGCCGTGGACAGACAGACGGACATGGCGAAACTATAAGGGTTCCTTGTAGGTACTACGGAACCCTAAAAATGATAACAGAATACTGTTATCTATGTTATCAACTAACTATATACCTACTATACCTATACTATAGCATAGATCTTACATTGTGCCTATACTAGTATATATTATGTATAATACTGAGTATGATCAAAGCAAATCATAAAATAAAATTTTAAATTTGCCAGATATGGCAAATTTAAAATTTTACATTTAAGATATTAAAGAAAAATTATACGAGTGGTGTTTTTAAAATATTTTGTTTAAATTTTTGTCTGTCTGTCTGTCTATCTGTCTGTCTGTATATTCGTACGCGCATCAATCAAAAACTACTGCATGGAATTGGATGCGGTTTTCACAGTGTGTAGCTGCAGGTCCTACTTAAAAACTGGTATATTATGTGTCATCTTTGTATCTTACCCAAAAGCGGGTAAATTAGGGGGTGTAAGTTTATATGGGAGGAACGTCAATTTAAAAGGAAAATGTATTAAATTTTAGCACAGGGTTCCTGACATGACTTAATGTATGAAGCAAGTTCCTTGATTCTGTAGGAAATACCATGGAAATATCGTGGGTAAAAGCTAGTTACTAACATAATTCCAAATATAGCATTTGCACTTGTTTTGACTGTTTCAGTTTCGGAAGAAAATCCGCCACGACTTTGAGCGTCTTAGCTGAATTAATATTTGGGTTGGTAATCACATTCTGTGATTCCGAAGGCTGGTTCAGATTAATTGCTTTTTTGAAGTCCCTGTTTGGCAGTGCTAACTACTACATGGGAATCATACTTGGTAAGTTCTTATTGAATATTTCATAGCATTTAGCTACGCTTAGCAAATTTTACTGAGAAAAAGTTTTTTTTTTGTATTGTAAGATATCACAAATATCTTTATTACAATCTAGACCATAAAGGCTAATGAGTAAGTCTATTTTAACCTAAATTAATATGTAAACATAAATCTAAGAGGCGTCCAATAACACTTTACTTAGTTTTTATTAAGGCGAAAACACTTTGTTCATGTTGTCTTTAGAACTATCACTGTTTTTGTTTGTAATTTTTCACTTAATCACTAATACTAACTAACTCATATGGTTTTGTTCGTTTAAGTCTTTTCGCTATGTCCGTACTGAGAAAAAGTTGAAAAAATTATGAGACCGTCAGGATTTGAACCTGCGACTTCTTCATTCCGGGCAACCGCTTTAACAATTTAGGGTCCTGACCCGAGGCGAGCGTAATTTAGTGGTTAAAGCGGCTGCCCGGAATGCAGAGGGCACAGGTTCTAATGCTGCCGGAATCTTTTTTAACACGCTTATATTAGCTTCACCTGTATGTATGTATGTATGTATGTAACCGACTCCTTTGGGCTTGATTTTGACGCACTTTAAACGGACAGATTTCATTCAAATTTTGCAAACCTGTCAAAGATCGATGACAATGCAAAAATTCGATAAAAAAATTAAAAAAAAAATTACATTAAATTTAAAAAAAAAAATGTAATAAATAAACCAAACTAAGAAGTAGAAAATAAATAATAGTTTAAAAAACTAAAAAAACACGCTTTTAAAGTATACTTCTAACTAAAAAGTGAAAAATAATTCCTAATATAAGCTGAAAATGGTAATGAACAAAAAATACTAGTATTATTGTGAAAAAGCGTGGGTTGCTCGATAGACGAAAAATGTGGCACAGAGCGCCCCACGCTTTTTCACAATAAAACTAGTATTATTTTTTCATTACCATTTTCAGCTTATTTGTCATAATTTTTCCTATTTTCTGTATACTTGGTAAGGTTGAACAATACGAGTTTTTATAAATGTAGAGTGTGCTCTTTGCAGACAGTGTATGGTTCCTCGTGTAGATAAATTCAATACCAACAAATAAAAATGTCTATGTAGCTCATTTTACTTAGTGGTAACCAAAAAAAACAATGTAATATGTAGTAAACATATTAAGTGGCCGTGGCGAAATGGATAAGGAATCGGTCTTACGATCGAGAGGTCGTGGGTTCGAATCCTGGCCATTACACCACGGATGTGAACTTCCTCCTAACACAAGCGAATTAAGCTTTGCTGGAGGGGGTTAACAAGAATACTAGATAGTAATTTGTATTTGCAAATTACTAGTAAGCTTTTTCCTAATCTAGTTAATCTAGTTGATCTAGCGATATAAATTGTTTTCGGGTTCGATTCCCAGGTCGTTTTTTGCACACAAGCCCTCAGAATCATGTACTGAGTCACTGACAACTGGCATCGTAATAATGTAATTTGCCTGTATAAAAATTTAATGACGAAATGATGACTACAATACTTCTGCCACATCCATACAAGGAGATCAGGCCTTATGCTATACAATGTAATGCATAAAACCCGTTTGCGTGCCACTGTTGCGTCTATTCGCAATTACTTAGCTTGTAATTATTTACTGCCTGGGGCGATCTTTCGCTTTTGTGGTAATACTATATTATTATATCAAGCACACATCAACGAAGGGATAGTAGTCGTGCCGTTCACGCGTCTGCGTTATTTAGTTCTTTTCAGTGTACGCGAATTATGGCGTGAATCGCAGCGATAGCCGAGTGGATGACCGTAGGACTGTGAAGTCAAAGCCCAAGTAGCAAACAAGAATAGCAAGTAAATCTTACATATCTGTACTTTATCTAAAGTTAGATTTTGCTAAATCAAAAAGGATTTCGTTAAGTATTTTCTTTCTTTAATACTAAATCGTTTTAAACTACCGCTACTTAAGCAAGTTAGGAATACCAAAAACCAGGTTAAGTATTCTCAAAACTAGTTTGTATTAAGTATGCCTATAGTTAAAACTTAAAATATTGTTTTACTATACCAGATTATCTGAAAGCTCACTTAAAACTTTACTGTAATAATTGAAGTATCTTTTAAGACTCACAAAGACTAAAATGATTTTGTAGATAAATTTAAGATAATAGTCATACCAAGTTCTAAAAACTGTTTTTCTAGAGTATAATTTTATTCCTTTTTACTAAAATTAATAAGTTTAGAGTAAAAATACATTTAACGGGACGTTCTCTACAAATAGAACCAAGTAGAAACATCATGGATGAAGTGGAAAAATTAAAAAGATCTGGTGGCTTTCGTCGGCGTATTTTAAAATATAAAAAAATAAACTCCATCGTTGTGCCTATAAGTGCTGCAAACGTTACCAATAATAGCAATGCGATATCTTTGAGTCGGACTTCAGTGTCGTTTACGGACTACGAGGAAAAAGATACCGCGGATAATTTAGAAATAGCGCAATTGGACAGTGATTCCGACTCGACAGCTGATAGTCACGCATCAAAAGTATTTCGTAATTTTGATTTTAATCACAATATACCGCATACTGCAATCAATGATTTAATGCAGATATTTAACAAGCATGATCCAGGTGTTGTGTCAAAAGACGCTAGAACTCTTCTGAAAATGAATGTGTGGAGAATACTGGCATAATGGATTTCGCAAAAATATTGTGCAGTATTTTGAAAATTTTGATAAAAATGTAAATTTATGTATTAATGTAAATATCGACGGGTTACCCACGTGTAAAAGTTCGAAAGAAGAATTTTCCAATTCTATGTAACATTCATGAGATGAACACATTGCCTGTAATGACCATTGGAATTTACTGTGGTATTAAAAAACCTCAGTCTAATGAATTTTTAAAACCTTTCGTAACTGAAATGAAGTAAATTATGCAAAATGGCATTGAAATAAATAATTATGTTATAAGAATAAAATTGCGATAAAAAGTAAGTTTTAGCTACTAACTTTATTTTTCTTATACCTACCAAATGCTCTTTATATTTTTTATTCAATGTGGTAGTGTGTGGTAGTGACCTATGGATTTATTAATCCATTCAGCCTTCATGCCTGGGCTTGTGGGCAAAAATTGAAAATACGTAATTTATTGGCAGGTATATAATTATATTATGGTTCATCATGTTATGTGTTTAGGAGCCCGCTATCTTTCTTTTATACTTAGGTACTTATATAATTCAATAATTCATTTAGTTTATGTGAATGATCTTTTTAAAAGTTGATGTTTTACAAGCTTTTATTTAGTTTCACTTTGAATTATAATATATAATAAATAATTATACACACAAAAATTAAACAGCCGATATTAAACTTAGTTCCTAGTTGATGGCGTAAAGAACAATAGTAGGTAAATAAATAAGATCAAGAGATACTAAAAAGCTATTTGGTATTGGCACGTCAAGATTATCAACTATGCAGAACAGAAGTTATTAAATATAGGTGTTAATATTTTTTGCTGAGCTTGGGAATCCTCTAAAATTCTAAATAAATGGGGATTGGATAGTTATTTAACATCACGTACTTACTGTTGAATTTAAATACTTGTGTTCTGATGTTTACTGGAATATAAACATTAGGTACTAAACTTACCTACACTTATTAATTAGATAATATTCACTAGTCTATCTTGCATAAACTTGTTTACACCATAAAATAAAAAAGAATAGTGAAGACAAGTTAAGAAAATATTAAGTAACTTACGTACCTAATCTGGTTTTAACTTTGTGAGGATTATGTAGTGATACCTGGTTAAATAGACAAGCATATGTAAAAGAGTCAGATGTATGTATGAGATGGCAGCCTGTAAACAATAACGACATAAAACGAGTTATTATGAGAATGAACACCAATAAATCCCCAGGTAGTGATCTGGTGCGTATGTCTGACCTTAAATTTACTGCAGACAAAGTAAGCCCTGTAATCTCTAATTTAGTTAATTTAAGTTTAAGTACTTCTGTATTCCCTAAACAGTTGAAAGAGGCTATTGTGCGTCCAATTTACAAAAAGGGTAGTCATATAGATTTATCTAACTATAGGCCAATTTCAATATTATCAAGTTTAGATAAAATAATTGAGAAATGTTTATGTAATCAGTTGGGCAATTACCTACAAAAACATAATATATTGCATTCAAGTCAGCATGGTTTCCAAAGAGGGAAAAGTACAAACACTCTTTTAACGAAATTCACAAATGATATAAATAATCATCTTAATGATAGGAAATTGGTAGTGGCAGTATTTTTTGACTTTAAACGTGCATTTGATACGCTGGAAACGGGGACTCTTTTGCAGGCGTTGAGGGAGTGCGGAGTGAGCGGGCCGCTGAACGAATGGTTCCGCGACTATCTTACTTCGCGGTCCTTCAGGGTCAGGGTGGGCGAGTCGTTCAGTGACGAGACGAAGGTGAAGTGCGGGGTGCCGCAGGGATCTGGATGTGGGCCGGTGTGCTACCTCATGCACGCTAACAGTTTGTGTGGAGTATTGCGCCATTGCTCTTCGTACATGTTCGCCGACGATTTGTGTGCGCTTCGGGCTGGTACTGACGTCGAGGAGATCTGTCGACTCGTCCAGCTTGACGTTAACGCTGTAGTTGAATGGTCTCACGACAATGGAATAGTATTAAATGCTGCCAAAACTAATTTTTTAATAATACACTCGCCATATGTAAGACCTCCTGAAGTTGTTCCACAGATTGTTACTCATAGCTTTGAATGCTATCACAATAAGTTACGTGACTGCTTATGTAAACCCATAGAAAGAACCAAATCAACTACATATTTAGGCATGAAAATAGACGAAAATTTCTCTTGGTCTAGCCATATTGATTACATAGTTGATAAACTTAGAATATTGCTGGGTAAATTCTATAACTTAAGCTATAAGGTTCCTACTAGTACATTAAAATGTATTTATTTAGCATTAGTGGAGCCAATATTGAGTTACGGTCTCGATTGTTATGGCCTCACGTTCAAAACTTACATATCTAAACTAGAGACCCTTCAGATTCGATTTTTAAAACTATTAGTTAGTAACAAAACAAAAAACAGCTGCTCAAAGGATTATAGACAACTATTCAAAATAACTAAAATCCTCCCGATAGATCTAAAACACAAATACTTGTTGCTTATGAGTAGCCATGGCAATCGAGATCGTTTAACTCTTATGGATCACAAAATAGGAACTAGGTCAGTGTCTGCAGGTAAATACGACGTTCCCAGAGTAACTAATTACTATGGGGACAGAACTCTAGAAAAACGATTACCTTATTTACTGAATAGTTTGCCTGCAAACATTAGACATGAACCTAATAAAAATAAATATAAAAGATTGCTCAAGATTTTTTTGTTGGACAACATTTAAATATATAATTTACAATAGGAATACATTAAATTTATAAACAATATTAAACGAATAAAGAGTAAATAAAGAACATTGAATATATTAATTTTAAGTAAAATATTAATATGAGGCTATAGTTATATATTATGTACTTCTTTAGAATTTAAAAATGTAATACACTTTCCCACAGACAAACAACGAAAGTTGTTTTGTGGAACTCTGATAAGTTTAAGTTTTACTGTATTTGTTAGTAGTAATAAATAAATAAATAAATAAATAACAGGCCGCCACTGTGACGCGTTTACTACGAATGCGACAACATTTCATTAGTGTGTGTTATCTTATAAACTGTTATACACGCACGCGACTTCGTTAGTGTGTGTACTGGCTGTATCGGGCTCGTACAGTTCATAGCAATCCTTAGCATGCCTATGGAGTTTTGAGCGTTTACTGTACATACAGTCTTCTATCTAATAGTTCTTACGTGTCAATGGCAATTATGGTTTCTCATTATTTATGTGCGATTGTTTTTGCCCAGTAGGTAGCAACTTCTACACCCTTGCTTGTGGCTTGCATTAGGTATTCAAGTGAATGTAATAAACGAGCCCGTAGTCAGCCAGTTTCAATTTAAGACAAAGACATTATGCCTTCAACAACAATATGATGGTTAGAGCCTCAAATAAAAAACTCTGACAATTTTATCAACTATTTTTATGTAATTATTGATACCTTGTAAATTAAACCATTTTATAATTGTATTACGCTTGCAAATATTGAATAATATGACAATTATTTATTTATTTATTTATTATAACATTATAATAAACAGATTTAACAAATATCATTAAGTATTGTTTGATTTTTAAATAAGGTGAATTTGTTATTTTTTATATTTCAGAAAAAAAATAAACAAGAGATATTTGGCTTAGAAGACTGGTTGTACTGATATCATTGATCAGTTTAGGCGTTCCTATTTATCTGGATATTTTGTCTGTGACTATATATTAGGAGCCGACTGTACATTGTATACCAAGAGGTGAAAGTAGTCGATTTCATTGAGGGTGTGACCAAAGAAACAAAAAGTACCAAAAACAACAAAATCTAGCAAAATTACAGTAACTAACAAAAATTTGGAGAAAGAATAAAATACATTGTGAAATCATGTTAAAATAGGGCTTTAACTTGCCTCATAATGTTAATAATAATTGAATAATAGTAGTAAATATTGTAGTTTTAAATTAATTAATTGAAATCGAATCTCTTCACATTGTAAACCTATATTATGTAAGTATTATTTTGACCAGGCACCTTTATTTTTAAAATAAGTATCTATAATATACAGGATGTGTCGGTTTAGAACGTCAAGCCGAAATCGGGCAATAAGGTCGGGTAAGTTATGACAGTTATCCGAAAAATATTTAAAAAGGCCAAATTCCACATTTGAAGAAAATTAGCATCTTGTGACGGAGTGTGTGTTTTGGTGATGTATGCCTGAATACTGCTTCGTTAAACAAAAAAAAACCATTGCAAAAATTAATTCCAAGTTGTCGAAATTGAGTTCAAAAAGCGAAACGTCCGTCACAGGACGTTAATATTCTCGTTTTTTTTAATAACCATAACTTTTCAAATTTGGGACTTGGTTTTTTTATATTTTTTTGTAAACTGTCTTAATTTTATCCTATTACTCGATTTAGGCTTGAAGTCCTTAACTGGGACACTTTTTATAATACTTTTTTATATCCTGAAGCAAGATTTTCACTTTGAATACATAATATGTGTGTAAAGACTGAAATATAACGAATGTGAAACAAATTCTATTTAATTCACGTTTGATGTATTGAAATATTAAAATATTTGATGATATATCGGGATGTGTGAATTGTGTAGGTATACATATTATTATTTAATAGTGAAAATCTACTGTTTTCAGAAATAAAAAAAATAATTTTCATTATTTAACTTCATTCTGGTATATCGATACATCAACGCTAAGCCTAAACCTCTGGGCCTAGAATCTTGAAATCTTTCACATCGTAGCGCACTAAGAATCATTTTTTGGGAATTCAACCTCTAAAATAAGGGTTGAACGGTATTATGGAACTCTGACATTTATGAAGTTTGAAAAACGAAATTTCGTAGGCGCCAGCCGAAGCTAGACGAACCATTACTTGGTTCGTCGTTGCTGGATTCTTAATTTTTTCAACTTTAATATTTTATAAATACAAAAAGGCATAGCAAAGCTAAAATTTGCTTTAAATATTACAAGATACATATATATTTATAATGTCAAAAGCGTTCAACCAATGACAACTTGAATTTTAACTAGACAGTTATGTAAAGGCTTAGAAGCTAATTGGTTTAAGCGACATTGTAGAATTCAGATAAAGTGTGCCTTAGTATCATTTTTTAACAATTGTACAATGTCGCTTAAGCCTTCAGATGAATGTCCTAAATCGAACATAACAAATATCTTTTCTATTCTATTCTATATTTTTGCTTTAGAGATTAAGAGATAAACGTTTGTTCCTCGATGTCAATGCAAAAGTTAGTGTTTATGGATGAATGACATGGATTCTATGAAAAGTGCTTGTGCGGTATAAGTACATTTTGACGTAGTGCCTTCGTTTTGGTAACGATTTGACAGGTTTTATGGCGGCCCTATGCTTTAAGTCAAATTTCTTTGCTTAAGCCAAATATCTCGTTTATTTTTTTTCTGAAATATAAAAAATAACAAATTCACCTTATTTAAAAATCAAACAATACTTAATGATATTTGTTAAATCTGTTTATTATAATGTGATATGCTTCAAAGAGTAGACCGTGTCTATTATTGTGTGATTATAAAAGGTTATTATTCAAATGAAAAAAATATATGTTAGATAAATTAATTAAAATGTTAAGGTCAAGTTATGTATAGCGAAAAATTGTAGATGACAGTACTAAATTATACTTGCTAAAAAGAGATAGAGTGTATTTTTTTTTTATAGATACATTAACTATTATGTAGATAAATAACATACCTTCACATTTATTTTGCCTTTGTTGAAATGCTTGTTAGGTTTTCAAAGTTATCAAATGAAGTGCATTTTATGACAGTTGGAATAATGTTACTATATAAGTACGTTTAATGACATGTATGACATGTTACGTATAAGATTGGTTGTATGGTTGTAAATGAATCATGGAGTCTAATGGAGTGTGCAAAGCGTCTCTCTTGTATTGTAATTATAATAAATAGTGTAACATGTGAAACAGTGCTAAATAAACATTATCCAAAGTATGGAGTGTTTTCCTTGCAATATTTAATAGTGAATCATCTTGAACCTCAGTACCGTATGTTTCTTCCATAGCATTATTATCCTCCATTTCAAATACAAGATCGTGAAAACTTGTAAGTAGAGATTGGCTGTCCTTTTCACAATTCGAAGCTCGATTATGGGGGGCTGTAAGCCCTGTTATTATTGATGTTTTTAGAGCAGATATGAATCCAGTGCATGTTGGATGTTTGTTTGTAGGACTATGTTGTCGCACAATTCCAAATAGATTCTCTAAAGCATCCTGATTTAAGTTTCTTAAGTTAAGATACTTAAATCCTACCTTATTTACTTCATGCCAGATATCTTGAAGACTACTTAAAGTCAATATATATCCCTGCACACACTTATTATTCTTGGCTTCTGTTCCATCATTTTTAAAAAATTTCACACTTGAAAGTGTTTGCCGATATTTAGCCCAAACATTTAGATGATTGGTCCTATGTGAGCAATTTTCTCTCCATCCTTTTTTTATATCTTCTTTGTTTGATGGCCCATTAGTAGAATCAAATAGGCGATCAAGCTCTTCAACAATTAACGCTGTGTCCATTATCTCTTTGGCTTTTACCTAAAAATAACGTTAACGTTTCGTTAGTAGTGGAATATTTATTTTTTGTATGCCCCAATTAAAACAATAACATAATATCATTGATCTACAAAAACCCAAGATGCACACTCAAGGTCCCAAAACAGTCCACTTAAAATAAGCGCACAATTTCAATTTGTGCGCTTATTTCAAATAGTCTAGCGTCGCCCGTGTCGCAAAGTCATTGATAATGCTTAAGTGTTCGATGAAAAGAAGTTATATAGTAATAACAAAGTAATCAGTTTATCTATATATAAATTACATAATAATATATATCTTTATTTCAATGTTATTTATAGAAAAATTCAATTTAATACATTTTATTACATGTCTCCATCCACTGTATCTATGATATACCATCCCTTTTCAATCATTAACATTTATAGCTTTAACAATAAAAATAATAATCAATAATCATTAATTCATACATTAATTATTACTATACATACATAACCTCATCACTATTATAATTCACAAATAGATCTTAATTTATATGTCTCATTATCGTTTTATACATTTTCATTAACAAAATATTTTTAGAAATTGCTTACTTTTCCTAATCAATTAACAATTTAGCTTAAGTCACTTACACCATGTTTGCCGTACTAAATTATTGTGATTCAGAGTCACTGGTGCTATTTATATCACTTTGGTCGTTTGTGTCGACATTACAAATGGATATCCAAGGTTTGATGCGATCAGTTGTCCAAATGTTAGAGTAATTTCTTTGAGTTAAATTAGTATCAGGTATGCTTGACACCTCGTACCTATCGTTTTCTAGGACTTTTTAAATTCGAAAGGGTCCAGTGAATTTAGGTAGTAATTTCTTACCATTGCCGTCGTTATAAGAGGTAGGTTTTAGAATTTTCACTAAGTCATCTATTTTGTATCGTCTAGCTTCAATTTTTGTTTTATCATAATATCTAGTTTTCTGAGCCTGTTGGTTCTTATGTATATGCTCACTTATTTGTTCTCTTATTTCTTCTACATTACCTAGCAGTCGCGTCTCATTTAGAAGATAACTAAATATATTATAACCTCTGTTAACCATGGAATGGCAAAAAGTGCCTCGGCTGGTGTTTTTCCTATTCCTTTGTTTAGTGTATTATTCAGACCTAATTGTAATTTACCTAGTGTTTGATCCCAATACATTTCACCTAGTTCATCAGTATAAGCTCATCATATTTGTGCTCCAGAAACGAGCTATTCGAGCTATCTATATGATGAGTCCCAAGGAGACACTAAGAAATAAATTTAAAGAGATACATATTATCTATGACGTTACATTCTCAATACATTTACGAAAATTTAATGTACGTTCACAAAAACCAAACGAAATTTAAGAAAAATAGTGATCTCCATAAATTAAATCTAAGGATCAAAAACAAACTCGCTGTGCCGACTACTAGGCTCCATAAAATCTCTAACTCGTTTCCAGGTCAATGTATACGCTTTTACAATAAACTTCCTTTAGACGCAATAGAATTATCAATAGGCAAATTTAAAAAATATGTTAAAACTAAATTATGTCAAAAAGCTTACTATAGTATTTCAGACTACATAAATGATAATAGTATTTGGAAATGAATTGCTCTTCTTATGTGATTTTTTTATGTACTTTTATATTGTTATATTTTTCATTTTAAAAGATGGTGCACATGAGTTTCTCACCAGCTCTTCTCATAATGCAATACCCATCGGAGCTGGTACTTAGATTGATTATAATTCGATTCTAAACAGTTTGATTAAAATTAATCCGAGCCCCGGTTATTCAAATCATTGTAATTAGTATAATTTAGTATTATTTATTATTTACTTTTATATCATTTTTTGTAATGTTTTGACGTGTTCAAGCGCCTCCTGGGGCCTATGAAAATAAATGATTTGAATTTGAATTTGAATTTGAATTAAGCCGTAAGAGCGTCCAATACAGTTCTGTTGTATCTCTCTACCTGCCCATTGGCACGGGGAGAGGTAACAGCATTGAGAATGTGATTTATCTTGGAGTCATCACAATAAAATTAGAATTAATTTAACTGATCAGATATTAACCTATTCGGATAACCAAATGTACAGAAAGTATTTTCCAGAGTACGAATAGTGGGTGTAGATTTCAAGTTCCGTAAAGCTGTCAGTACACGAAATTTGGTAAACCCGTCAACCAAAACTAGAAGATAAGAGTTACCATTAGCACTTTTGACAAAAAGGGTTCCTACTCGAAGCATCGACGTGTGACATTGTATGCCCTGGTTTGTATGTAATTCCTGTACAGCTATTAAGGAGAATTTAATTCTTTTGCAATATCATTATTAATATGATCTTGAACCATTTCTCGAACCTTATCTTGCTCAGAATGACTTAAACGGTTTAGTTTGTAGACTACAGGTGTGATAAATCAAGTTCAATATTTATTTCGGTAACATCTGTACATCCTAACTCGGTTAAAGTCTGTGCAAAACAATCTCTATACGAATTAATCAGCTGAAGCACACTTTGTTTTTGTTGCGATGTCAAAGTAGGGTTGATCCTTACTTCATCTGTAGAAAATGGTGTCAGAATTATGAACTGATTACTGTTATTTATATTATATGATTATTATTTATATTATATGTAGATATATATTATTATTAATACTTTTATTACTTGATTATAACAAACATACATACATAAACTCACGCCTTTTTCCCATAGGGGTAGGCAGAAACTATAGAACGCCACCACCACTTACCGATATTTTCCTTGATTTTTTCATCTTCAACAGTGCTTTGAGTGTGAGCCAGCATGTCCACCAAGTCCACACATAAAACAGCAGGTTCTGGAATGTCAATATTAACCTATTATTTGCAAGCAATCATATTTATTTATTCAATGCTTTATGCACACAAGAGTGGACTTAAAGCAATAAGCATTTGTTTTTTTTTGTTAGCTTTATTGTGATGCAGAGACAAATAGTACCCCTAACTCAGAGATTTGGACACTTTAAAAAGAGAAATCAGTGTAAGATGGTCTCGCATTACGAGGGGAGTCCATACAACCAAGGATCATCATATGTTGGACACTTTAGTGGTGCCTATAGGAATGAAGGTGCATTTTGATGTTCATAAGTGCTAATTTTCAGCCTAATTTGAATAAAATAATAACTTTTCATTTTCAATAACTTATGTTGTTTAGATGATGCAATGAATTTGAAATAAGAAGTAATATTTATTGTATACAGGACAGGATGAATATTTAAAAACAGTTAAGTAAAGAACTTTTTTTTAAAGATGCTTACCAAGAGTTTTTTTAGCTTGTACATCTTCCACAGCAATTACAGGATGCATATGCATTGGAACAGTCTCTCTGGAGACAGTGTCATATCTGGGTGAAGTAGTAACAGGTTCTGAAATGGTAATTAATTTATTACTTGATTATAACATTGGGTGCACGGTTGGCGCAGTGGTTTAAGCGGTCGCCTCGCCGCTCTTTACTGCGCTGGTGTTGTGGGTTTGATCCCCACACGGGACTAATCTTTGTGTGATTTCGCAAAGATTAGTTCCGAATGTTCATGTTGAAATTCCGAAGTTATTACTTACAATTTTATCAAATATCCAATCTATTTTGTCCATCCTAAGGTTGCCTTGAAGAGATCGCGTCAAGCGATAAGGCCGCCCTTTGTACATTTTTTGTAGTTTTTTTTTTTAAATTTGATATGCAAATAAAGTTTTCTCTATCTATCTATCTATCAAATTTTTTGTTGAGTCCTAGTAACTTGAATAAAAATATTCTATTCTATTATAGTAACTTAACTAGTTAAGTGGTGCTTAGCTTATGTCCAGAAGAGGAGGCAAAAGCGCTCATGATGAAACCTTTAATGTATAGATAAAAGAATAATAATTTACCTTTTGAAGTGGATGCTTCTGACATCTGAAGTGGTCTTAAAACTCTACTTTGTGAGTTGAATTTCAAGTAAGACAATCCTGTAATTATAATAAAATTCCATTATAATACTTAGTGTGTTAACTTTGGTTCAGTCAGACATGATTCATAATTTTCTCAACCATTTACCCAAAAATAGGTTAATAATTACAGGTAGAAGGCGACCGATTGGTTAATAACTGTTTTAATAAGTATATTTTGTGAATATAGTGTGTTATTGTCAAGAAATAAAACACCTAGCATAGCACATTAGCATTTCTGTCCACAACGGAAGGAACCTATGTTTTGAGGGCCCGTAAACCATCTCATAAGCAATTAAAATGTTGATCCATTGTTGCTTAAAGCTATAATATCACTGTCTGCTGCCGCAATATATTTAAAATAAATCTTGAAAGGCAGATGGCATATTATCATTAAGATTATTAGATCATTTGGTCAGTAGGTCATCTTAGGGGCATTTATTATTACTAACCTGGCATGCTTATTGATGGTACCGCTTCTTTGCTGAGTCGATTATTCCGGCACCAATACTTTTGTTCAAAATGTGCACGACATACACGGCGGTATTTGAAAATATGTTCGTTTTCAAGTTGCAATATATCACCACCAACGGAATACACCCATGTATTAAATAAAGAGGATATTTTCCCCACCAAAAAACCATTGTCTGATAGGTGTCCTCCCCCTCCATTTTGGGATAAAGACTGTACTAACATGATCAAAGCCAGAAATGAAGCTGAATATGCATACAATACTGAGATGAGCATGGAGAATTTACTATCCTACCGTCAGGTGGTGGCTAGATCGAGGAGACTATTTAGGAAGAAGAAGAAAGTGAGTTGGACTGCATTCTGTCGTTCTCTTAATCCAAGGACACCCTCGTCTGTAATCTGGGCAAAAATCAAATGTTTTCGTAGATCATATAACACTAGTAATTCCCCTAATATGACAGACATAGTAGCAGAACATTTTTACTCAAAGCTTGCTCCCCCGTATTATAAAATCAGAGATGGCAGATTGAAACGAAATGTATGTAGGTAGATGTATATTTGTTATATCACAGTATTTTCACACGCGATTACAAATTTTAGAGTACAACGTCCATCTTGTGCGATAGCTGTCAAGAGAATCCCCCGCTGTTAATGGACGTTGCATTACAAAACATTTTTAGTACTTCCGTTTGTTTATTAAAAATTACATTAATACAGAAAAAATAGGAAATAAATATTAAAATATTCCTCAAAATAATTTAGAACGTTTTACAATAATTAAATATTTTTAAACTTCGTTCTAAGAATTGTGGTCAATTCACATACTTTCAAATATTAAGTCAGTAGATCAAAAATGTAAAATATAAAGAAACTTACAGATATAAGTTGTTTAAATAACTAAAATAAATTTGATAGCCTATTTTAAGTGTATATAAATAAAGGTATTTATATCATACAAACTTGTGGTTAACCTCCAATTCTAACATTCGGCCTTTCCTGACAATAAGTTTGTCCTCAAACTTAACAATACATGGAACACCACTATAACATCTTAATTTTAATCAATAATTATCAAAAACACCCATGGATCTATCAACATGGTTTCAAATGTTTTCGAAAATTATCATCATTTCGGTTGAAAATACCCATGGATCTGTCAACATGGTCACTCAATATTTCCAACATTATGCCATTTAAAATGTCGATTGATCTGTCAAAATCAAACATTTCAAACGCTTCCTCACATCTTTTGACTTTTATACACTTTAATAAGCTGAAAATACCCATGGATCTGTCAACATGGTCACTCAATACTTTCAACATTATTCCTTATTTAAAATGTCGATTGATCTGTCAAAATCAAACATTTTAAATGTCACTGAATGTTATTTTGCTCTAAAAAATTATGATTCCACAAATTTTGCTTTCAAAACATAAAACCAATTCTTAATATTTTTCTTTACTTTTAATAAGTTCAATAATATTAGAATAACTTAATTCATAAGCAACTGAATAGAATTACATAATAATATATATCTTTATTTCAATGTTATTTATAGAAAAATTCAATTTAATACATTTTATTACATGTCTCCATCCACTGTATCTATGATATACCATCCCTTTTCAATCATTAACATTTATAGCTTTAACAATAAAAATAATAATCAATAATCATTAATTCATACATTAATTATTACTATACATACATAACCTCATCACTATTATAATTCACAAATAGATCTTAATTTATATGTCTCATTATCGTTTTATACATTTTCATTAACAAAATATTTTTAGAAATTGCTTACTTTTCCTAATCAATTAACAATTTAGCTTAAGTCACTTACACCATGTTTGCCGTACTAAATTATTGTGATTCAGAGTCACTGGTGCTATTTATATCACTTTGGTCGTTTGTGTCGACATTACAAATGGATATCCAAGGTTTGATGCGATCAGTTGTCCAAATGTTAGAGTAATTTCTTTGAGTTAAATTAGTATCAGGTATGCTTGACACCTCGTACCTATCGTTTTCTAGGACTTTTTAAATTCGAAAGGGTCCAGTGAATTTAGGTAGTAATTTCTTACCATTGCCGTCGTTATAAGAGGTAGGTTTTAGAATTTTCACTAAGTCATCTATTTTGTATCGTCTAGCTTCAATTTTTGTTTTATCATAATATCTAGTTTTCTGAGCCTGTTGGTTCTTATGTATATGCTCACTTATTTGTTCTCTTATTTCTTCTACATTACCTAGCAGTCGCGTCTCATTTAGAAGATAACTAAATATATTATAACCTCTGTTAACCATGGAATGGCAAAAAGTGCCTCGGCTGGTGTTTTTCCTATTCCTTTGTTTAGTGTATTATTCAGACCTAATTGTAATTTACCTAGTGTTTGATCCCAATACATTTCACCTAGTTCATCAGTATAAGCTCATCATATTTGTGCTCCAGAAACGAGCTATTCGAGCTATCTATATGATGAGTCCCAAGGAGACACTAAGAAATAAATTTAAAGAGATACATATTATCTATGACGTTACATTCTCAATACATTTACGAAAATTTAATGTACGTTCACAAAAACCAAACGAAATTTAAGAAAAATAGTGATCTCCATAAATTAAATCTAAGGATCAAAAACAAACTCGCTGTGCCGACTACTAGGCTCCATAAAATCTCTAACTCGTTTCCAGGTCAATGTATACGCTTTTACAATAAACTTCCTTTAGACGCAATAGAATTATCAATAGGCAAATTTAAAAAATATGTTAAAACTAAATTATGTCAAAAAGCTTACTATAGTATTTCAGACTACATAAATGATAATAGTATTTGGAAATGAATTGCTCTTCTTATGTGATTTTTTTATGTACTTTTATATTGTTATATTTTTCATTTTAAAAGATGGTGCACATGAGTTTCTCACCAGCTCTTCTCATAATGCAATACCCATCGGAGCTGGTACTTAGATTGATTATAATTCGATTCTAAACAGTTTGATTAAAATTAATCCGAGCCCCGGTTATTCAAATCATTGTAATTAGTATAATTTAGTATTATTTATTATTTACTTTTATATCATTTTTTGTAATGTTTTGACGTGTTCAAGCGCCTCCTGGGGCCTATGAAAATAAATGATTTGAATTTGAATTTGAATTTGAATTAAGCCGTAAGAGCGTCCAATACAGTTCTGTTGTATCTCTCTACCTGCCCATTGGCACGGGGAGAGGTAACAGCATTGAGAATGTGATTTATCTTGGAGTCATCACAATAAAATTAGAATTAATTTAACTGATCAGATATTAACCTATTCGGATAACCAAATGTACAGAAAGTATTTTCCAGAGTACGAATAGTGGGTGTAGATTTCAAGTTCCGTAAAGCTGTCAGTACACGAAATTTGGTAAACCCGTCAACCAAAACTAGAAGATAAGAGTTACCATTAGCACTTTTGACAAAAAGGGTTCCTACTCGAAGCATCGACGTGTGACATTGTATGCCCTGGTTTGTATGTAATTCCTGTACAGCTATTAAGGAGAATTTAATTCTTTTGCAATATCATTATTAATATGATCTTGAACCATTTCTCGAACCTTATCTTGCTCAGAATGACTTAAACGGTTTAGTTTGTAGACAACAGGTGTGATAAATCAAGTTCAATATTTATTTCGGTAACATCTGTACATCCTAACTCGGTTAAAGTCTGTGCAAAACAATCTCTATACGAATTAATCAGCTGAAGCACACTTTGTTTTTGTTGCGATGTCAAAGTAGGGTTGATCCTTACTTCATCTGTAGAAAATGGTGTCAGAATTATGAACTGATTACTGTTATTTATATTATATGATTATTATTTATATTATATGTAGATATATATTATTATTAATACTTTTATTACTTGATTATAACAAACATACATACATAAACTCACGCCTTTTTCCCATAGGGGTAGGCAGAAACTATAGAACGCCACCACCACTTACCGATATTTTCCTTGATTTTTTCATCTTCAACAGTGCTTTGAGTGTGAGCCAGCATGTCCACCAAGTCCACACATAAAACAGCAGGTTCTGGAATGTCAATATTAACCTATTATTTGCAAGCAATCATATTTATTTATTCAATGCTTTATGCACACAAGAGTGGACTTAAAGCAATAAGCATTTGTTTTTTTTTGTTAGCTTTATTGTGATGCAGAGACAAATAGTACCCCTAACTCAGAGATTTGGACACTTTAAAAAGAGAAATCAGTGTAAGATGGTCTCGCATTACGAGGGGAGTCCATACAACCAAGGATCATCATATGTTGGACACTTTAGTGGTGCCTATAGGAATGAAGGTGCATTTTGATGTTCATAAGTGCTAATTTTCAGCCTAATTTGAATAAAATAATAACTTTTCATTTTCAATAACTTATGTTGTTTAGATGATGCAATGAATTTGAAATAAGAAGTAATATTTATTGTATACAGGACAGGATGAATATTTAAAAACAGTTAAGTAAAGAACTTTTTTTTAAAGATGCTTACCAAGAGTTTTTTTAGCTTGTACATCTTCCACAGCAATTACAGGATGCATATGCATTGGAACAGTCTCTCTGGAGACAGTGTCATATCTGGGTGAAGTAGTAACAGGTTCTGAAATGGTAATTAATTTATTACTTGATTATAACATTGGGTGCACGGTTGGCGCAGTGGTTTAAGCGGTCGCCTCGCCGCTCTTTACTGCGCTGGTGTTGTGGGTTTGATCCCCACACGGGACTAATCTTTGTGTGATTTCGCAAAGATTAGTTCCGAATGTTCATGTTGAAATTCCGAAGTTATTACTTACAATTTTATCAAATATCCAATCTATTTTGTCCATCCTAAGGTTGCCTTGAAGAGATCGCGTCAAGCGATAAGGCCGCCCTTTGTACATTTTTTGTAGTTTTTTTTTTTAAATTTGATATGCAAATAAAGTTTTCTCTATCTATCTATCTATCAAATTTTTTGTTGAGTCCTAGTAACTTGAATAAAAATATTCTATTCTATTATAGTAACTTAACTAGTTAAGTGGTGCTTAGCTTATGTCCAGAAGAGGAGGCAAAAGCGCTCATGATGAAACCTTTAATGTATAGATAAAAGAATAATAATTTACCTTTTGAAGTGGATGCTTCTGACATCTGAAGTGGTCTTAAAACTCTACTTTGTGAGTTGAATTTCAAGTAAGACAATCCTGTAATTATAATAAAATTCCATTATAATACTTAGTGTGTTAACTTTGGTTCAGTCAGACATGATTCATAATTTTCTCAACCATTTACCCAAAAATAGGTTAATAATTACAGGTAGAAGGCGACAGATTGGTTAATAACTGTTTTAATAAGTATATTTTGTGAATATAGTGTGTTATTGTCAAGAAATAAAACACCTAGCATAGCACATTAGCATTTCTGTCCACAACGGAAGGAACCTATGTTTTGAGGGCCCGTAAACCATCTCATAAGCAATTAAAATGTTGATCCATTGTTGCTTAAAGCTATAATATCACTGTCTGCTGCCGCAATATATTTAAAATAAATCTTGAAAGGCAGATGGCATATTATCATTAAGATTATTAGATCATTTGGTCAGTAGGTCATCTTAGGGGCATTTATTATTACTAACCTGGCATGCTTATTGATGGTACCGCTTCTTTGCTGAGTCGATTATTCCGGCACCAATACTTTTGTTCAAAATGTGCACGACATACACGGCGGTATTTGAAAATATGTTCGTTTTCAAGTTGCAATATATCACCACCAACGGAATACACCCATGTATTAAATAAAGAGGATATTTTCCCCACCAAAAAACCATTGTCTGATAGGTGTCCTCCCCCTCCATTTTGGGATAAAGACTGTACTAACATGATCAAAGCCAGAAATGAAGCTGAATATGCATACAATTAAATACTGAGATGAGCATGGAGAATTTACTATCCTACCGTCAGGTGGTGGCTAGATCGAGGAGACTATTTAGGAAGAAGAAGAAAGTGAGTTGGACTGCATTCTGTCGTTCTCTTAATCCAAGGACACCCTCGTCTGTAATCTGGGCAAAAATCAAATGTTTTCGTAGATCATATAACACTAGTAATTCCCCTAATATGACAGACATAGTAGCAGAACATTTTTACTCAAAGCTTGCTCCCCCGTATTATAAAATCAGAGATGGCAGATTGAAACGAAATGTATGTAGGTAGATGTATATTTGTTATATCACAGTATTTTCACACGCGATTACAAATTTTAGAGTACAACGTCCATCTTGTGCGATAGCTGTCAAGAGAATCCCCCGCTGTTAATGGACGTTGCATTACAAAACATTTTTAGTACTTCCGTTTGTTTATTAAAAATTACATTAATACAGAAAAAATAGGAAATAAATATTAAAATATTCCTCAAAATAATTTAGAACGTTTTACAATAATTAAATATTTTTAAACTTCGTTCTAAGAATTGTGGTCAATTCACATACTTTCAAATATTAAGTCAGTAGATCAAAAATGTAAAATATAAAGAAACTTACAGATATAAGTTGTTTAAATAACTAAAATAAATTTGATAGCCTATTTTAAGTGTATATAAATAAAGGTATTTATATCATACAAACTTGTGGTTAACCTCCAATTCTAACATTCGGCCTTTCCTGACAATAAGTTTGTCCTCAAACTTAACAATACATGGAACACCACTATAACATCTTAATTTTAATCAATAATTATCAAAAACACCCATGGATCTATCAACATGGTTTCAAATGTTTTCGAAAATTATCATCATTTCGGTTGAAAATACCCATGGATCTGTCAACATGGTCACTCAATATTTCCAACATTATGCCATTTAAAATGTCGATTGATCTGTCAAAATCAAACATTTCAAACGCTTCCTCACATCTTTTGACTTTTATACACTTTAATAAGCTGAAAATACCCATGGATCTGTCAACATGGTCACTCAATACTTTCAACATTATTCCTTATTTAAAATGTCGATTGATCTGTCAAAATCAAACATTTTAAATGTCACTGAATGTTATTTTGCTCTAAAAAATTATGATTCCACAAATTTTGCTTTCAAAACATAAAACCAATTCTTAATATTTTTCTTTACTTTTAATAAGTTCAATAATATTAGAATAACTTAATTCATAAGCAACTGAATAGAATTACATAATAATATATATCTTTATTTCAATGTTATTTATAGAAAAATTCAATTTAATACATTTTATTACATGTCTCCATCCACTGTATCTATGATATACCATCCCTTTTCAATCATTAACATTTATAGCTTTAACAATAAAAATAATAATCAATAATCATTAATTCATACATTAATTATTACTATACATACATAACCTCATCACTATTATAATTCACAAATAGATCTTAATTTATATGTCTCATTATCGTTTTATACATTTTCATTAACAAAATATTTTTAGAAATTGCTTACTTTTCCTAATCAATTAACAATTTAGCTTAAGTCACTTACACCATGTTTGCCGTACTAAATTATTGTGATTCAGAGTCACTGGTGCTATTTATATCACTTTGGTCGTTTGTGTCGACATTACAAATGGATATCCAAGGTTTGATGCGATCAGTTGTCCAAATGTTAGAGTAATTTCTTTGAGTTAAATTAGTATCAGGTATGCTTGACACCTCGTACCTATCGTTTTCTAGGACTTTTTAAATTCGAAAGGGTCCAGTGAATTTAGGTAGTAATTTCTTACCATTGCCGTCGTTATAAGAGGTAGGTTTTAGAATTTTCACTAAGTCATCTATTTTGTATCGTCTAGCTTCAATTTTTGTTTTATCATAATATCTAGTTTTCTGAGCCTGTTGGTTCTTATGTATATGCTCACTTATTTGTTCTCTTATTTCTTCTACATTACCTAGCAGTCGCGTCTCATTTAGAAGATAACTAAATATATTATAACCTCTGTTAACCATGGAATGGCAAAAAGTGCCTCGGCTGGTGTTTTTCCTATTCCTTTGTTTAGTGTATTATTCAGACCTAATTGTAATTTACCTAGTGTTTGATCCCAATACATTTCACCTAGTTCATCAGTATAAGCTCATCATATTTGTGCTCCAGAAACGAGCTATTCGAGCTATCTATATGATGAGTCCCAAGGAGACACTAAGAAATAAATTTAAAGAGATACATATTATCTATGACGTTACATTCTCAATACATTTACGAAAATTTAATGTACGTTCACAAAAACCAAACGAAATTTAAGAAAAATAGTGATCTCCATAAATTAAATCTAAGGATCAAAAACAAACTCGCTGTGCCGACTACTAGGCTCCATAAAATCTCTAACTCGTTTCCAGGTCAATGTATACGCTTTTACAATAAACTTCCTTTAGACGCAATAGAATTATCAATAGGCAAATTTAAAAAATATGTTAAAACTAAATTATGTCAAAAAGCTTACTATAGTATTTCAGACTACATAAATGATAATAGTATTTGGAAATGAATTGCTCTTCTTATGTGATTTTTTTATGTACTTTTATATTGTTATATTTTTCATTTTAAAAGATGGTGCACATGAGTTTCTCACCAGCTCTTCTCATAATGCAATACCCATCGGAGCTGGTACTTAGATTGATTATAATTCGATTCTAAACAGTTTGATTAAAATTAATCCGAGCCCCGGTTATTCAAATCATTGTAATTAGTATAATTTAGTATTATTTATTATTTACTTTTATATCATTTTTTGTAATGTTTTGACGTGTTCAAGCGCCTCCTGGGGCCTATGAAAATAAATGATTTGAATTTGAATTTGAATTTGAATTAAGCCGTAAGAGCGTCCAATACAGTTCTGTTGTATCTCTCTACCTGCCCATTGGCACGGGGAGAGGTAACAGCATTGAGAATGTGATTTATCTTGGAGTCATCACAATAAAATTAGAATTAATTTAACTGATCAGATATTAACCTATTCGGATAACCAAATGTACAGAAAGTATTTTCCAGAGTACGAATAGTGGGTGTAGATTTCAAGTTCCGTAAAGCTGTCAGTACACGAAATTTGGTAAACCCGTCAACCAAAACTAGAAGATAAGAGTTACCATTAGCACTTTTGACAAAAAGGGTTCCTACTCGAAGCATCGACGTGTGACATTGTATGCCCTGGTTTGTATGTAATTCCTGTACAGCTATTAAGGAGAATTTAATTCTTTTGCAATATCATTATTAATATGATCTTGAACCATTTCTCGAACCTTATCTTGCTCAGAATGACTTAAACGGTTTAGTTTGTAGACTACAGGTGTGATAAATCAAGTTCAATATTTATTTCGGTAACATCTGTACATCCTAACTCGGTTAAAGTCTGTGCAAAACAATCTCTATACGAATTAATCAGCTGAAGCACACTTTGTTTTTGTTGCGATGTCAAAGTAGGGTTGATCCTTACTTCATCTGTAGAAAATGGTGTCAGAATTATGAACTGATTACTGTTATTTATATTATATGATTATTATTTATATTATATGTAGATATATATTATTATTAATACTTTTATTACTTGATTATAACAAACATACATACATAAACTCACGCCTTTTTCCCATAGGGGTAGGCAGAAACTATAGAACGCCACCACCACTTACCGATATTTTCCTTGATTTTTTCATCTTCAACAGTGCTTTGAGTGTGAGCCAGCATGTCCACCAAGTCCACACATAAAACAGCAGGTTCTGGAATGTCAATATTAACCTATTATTTGCAAGCAATCATATTTATTTATTCAATGCTTTATGCACACAAGAGTGGACTTAAAGCAATAAGCATTTGTTTTTTTTTGTTAGCTTTATTGTGATGCAGAGACAAATAGTACCCCTAACTCAGAGATTTGGACACTTTAAAAAGAGAAATCAGTGTAAGATGGTCTCGCATTACGAGGGGAGTCCATACAACCAAGGATCATCATATGTTGGACACTTTAGTGGTGCCTATAGGAATGAAGGTGCATTTTGATGTTCATAAGTGCTAATTTTCAGCCTAATTTGAATAAAATAATAACTTTTCATTTTCAATAACTTATGTTGTTTAGATGATGCAATGAATTTGAAATAAGAAGTAATATTTATTGTATACAGGACAGGATGAATATTTAAAAACAGTTAAGTAAAGAACTTTTTTTTAAAGATGCTTACCAAGAGTTTTTTTAGCTTGTACATCTTCCACAGCAATTACAGGATGCATATGCATTGGAACAGTCTCTCTGGAGACAGTGTCATATCTGGGTGAAGTAGTAACAGGTTCTGAAATGGTAATTAATTTATTACTTGATTATAACATTGGGTGCACGGTTGGCGCAGTGGTTTAAGCGGTCGCCTCGCCGCTCTTTACTGCGCTGGTGTTGTGGGTTTGATCCCCACACGGGACTAATCTTTGTGTGATTTCGCAAAGATTAGTTCCGAATGTTCATGTTGAAATTCCGAAGTTATTACTTACAATTTTATCAAATATCCAATCTATTTTGTCCATCCTAAGGTTGCCTTGAAGAGATCGCGTCAAGCGATAAGGCCGCCCTTTGTACATTTTTTGTAGTTTTTTTTTTTAAATTTGATATGCAAATAAAGTTTTCTCTATCTATCTATCTATCAAATTTTTTGTTGAGTCCTAGTAACTTGAATAAAAATATTCTATTCTATTATAGTAACTTAACTAGTTAAGTGGTGCTTAGCTTATGTCCAGAAGAGGAGGCAAAAGCGCTCATGATGAAACCTTTAATGTATAGATAAAAGAATAATAATTTACCTTTTGAAGTGGATGCTTCTGACATCTGAAGTGGTCTTAAAACTCTACTTTGTGAGTTGAATTTCAAGTAAGACAATCCTGTAATTATAATAAAATTCCATTATAATACTTAGTGTGTTAACTTTGGTTCAGTCAGACATGATTCATAATTTTCTCAACCATTTACCCAAAAATAGGTTAATAATTACAGGTAGAAGGCGACCGATTGGTTAATAACTGTTTTAATAAGTATATTTTGTGAATATAGTGTGTTATTGTCAAGAAATAAAACACCTAGCATAGCACATTAGCATTTCTGTCCACAACGGAAGGAACCTATGTTTTGAGGGCCCGTAAACCATCTCATAAGCAATTAAAATGTTGATCCATTGTTGCTTAAAGCTATAATATCACTGTCTGCTGCCGCAATATATTTAAAATAAATCTTGAAAGGCAGATGGCATATTATCATTAAGATTATTAGATCATTTGGTCAGTAGGTCATCTTAGGGGCATTTATTATTACTAACCTGGCATGCTTATTGATGGTACCGCTTCTTTGCTGAGTCGATTATTCCGGCACCAATACTTTTGTTCAAAATGTGCACGACATACACGGCGGTATTTGAAAATATGTTCGTTTTCAAGTTGCAATATATCACCACCAACGGAATACACCCATGTATTAAATAAAGAGGATATTTTCCCCACCAAAAAACCATTGTCTGATAGGTGTCCTCCCCCTCCATTTTGGGATAAAGACTGTACTAACATGATCAAAGCCAGAAATGAAGCTGAATATGCATACAATACTGAGATGAGCATGGAGAATTTACTATCCTACCGTCAGGTGGTGGCTAGATCGAGGAGACTATTTAGGAAGAAGAAGAAAGTGAGTTGGACTGCATTCTGTCGTTCTCTTAATCCAAGGACACCCTCGTCTGTAATCTGGGCAAAAATCAAATGTTTTCGTAGATCATATAACACTAGTAATTCCCCTAATATGACAGACATAGTAGCAGAACATTTTTACTCAAAGCTTGCTCCCCCGTATTATAAAATCAGAGATGGCAGATTGAAACGAAATGTATGTAGGTAGATGTATATTTGTTATATCACAGTATTTTCACACGCGATTACAAATTTTAGAGTACAACGTCCATCTTGTGCGATAGCTGTCAAGAGAATCCCCCGCTGTTAATGGACGTTGCATTACAAAACATTTTTAGTACTTCCGTTTGTTTATTAAAAATTACATTAATACAGAAAAAATAGGAAATAAATATTAAAATATTCCTCAAAATAATTTAGAACGTTTTACAATAATTAAATATTTTTAAACTTCGTTCTAAGAATTGTGGTCAATTCACATACTTTCAAATATTAAGTCAGTAGATCAAAAATGTAAAATATAAAGAAACTTACAGATATAAGTTGTTTAAATAACTAAAATAAATTTGATAGCCTATTTTAAGTGTATATAAATAAAGGTATTTATATCATACAAACTTGTGGTTAACCTCCAATTCTAACATTCGGCCTTTCCTGACAATAAGTTTGTCCTCAAACTTAACAATACATGGAACACCACTATAACATCTTAATTTTAATCAATAATTATCAAAAACACCCATGGATCTATCAACATGGTTTCAAATGTTTTCGAAAATTATCATCATTTCGGTTGAAAATACCCATGGATCTGTCAACATGGTCACTCAATATTTCCAACATTATGCCATTTAAAATGTCGATTGATCTGTCAAAATCAAACATTTCAAACGCTTCCTCACATCTTTTGACTTTTATACACTTTAATAAGCTGAAAATACCCATGGATCTGTCAACATGGTCACTCAATACTTTCAACATTATTCCTTATTTAAAATGTCGATTGATCTGTCAAAATCAAACATTTTAAATGTCACTGAATGTTATTTTGCTCTAAAAAATTATGATTCCACAAATTTTGCTTTCAAAACATAAAACCAATTCTTAATATTTTTCTTTACTTTTAATAAGTTCAATAATATTAGAATAACTTAATTCATAAGCAACTGAATAGAATTACATAATAATATATATCTTTATTTCAATGTTATTTATAGAAAAATTCAATTTAATACATTTTATTACATGTCTCCATCCACTGTATCTATGATATACCATCCCTTTTCAATCATTAACATTTATAGCTTTAACAATAAAAATAATAATCAATAATCATTAATTCATACATTAATTATTACTATACATACATAACCTCATCACTATTATAATTCACAAATAGATCTTAATTTATATGTCTCATTATCGTTTTATACATTTTCATTAACAAAATATTTTTAGAAATTGCTTACTTTTCCTAATCAATTAACAATTTAGCTTAAGTCACTTACACCATGTTTGCCGTACTAAATTATTGTGATTCAGAGTCACTGGTGCTATTTATATCACTTTGGTCGTTTGTGTCGACATTACAAATGGATATCCAAGGTTTGATGCGATCAGTTGTCCAAATGTTAGAGTAATTTCTTTGAGTTAAATTAGTATCAGGTATGCTTGACACCTCGTACCTATCGTTTTCTAGGACTTTTTAAATTCGAAAGGGTCCAGTGAATTTAGGTAGTAATTTCTTACCATTGCCGTCGTTATAAGAGGTAGGTTTTAGAATTTTCACTAAGTCATCTATTTTGTATCGTCTAGCTTCAATTTTTGTTTTATCATAATATCTAGTTTTCTGAGCCTGTTGGTTCTTATGTATATGCTCACTTATTTGTTCTCTTATTTCTTCTACATTACCTAGCAGTCGCGTCTCATTTAGAAGATAACTAAATATATTATAACCTCTGTTAACCATGGAATGGCAAAAAGTGCCTCGGCTGGTGTTTTTCCTATTCCTTTGTTTAGTGTATTATTCAGACCTAATTGTAATTTACCTAGTGTTTGATCCCAATACATTTCACCTAGTTCATCAGTATAAGCTCATCATATTTGTGCTCCAGAAACGAGCTATTCGAGCTATCTATATGATGAGTCCCAAGGAGACACTAAGAAATAAATTTAAAGAGATACATATTATCTATGACGTTACATTCTCAATACATTTACGAAAATTTAATGTACGTTCACAAAAACCAAACGAAATTTAAGAAAAATAGTGATCTCCATAAATTAAATCTAAGGATCAAAAACAAACTCGCTGTGCCGACTACTAGGCTCCATAAAATCTCTAACTCGTTTCCAGGTCAATGTATACGCTTTTACAATAAACTTCCTTTAGACGCAATAGAATTATCAATAGGCAAATTTAAAAAATATGTTAAAACTAAATTATGTCAAAAAGCTTACTATAGTATTTCAGACTACATAAATGATAATAGTATTTGGAAATGAATTGCTCTTCTTATGTGATTTTTTTATGTACTTTTATATTGTTATATTTTTCATTTTAAAAGATGGTGCACATGAGTTTCTCACCAGCTCTTCTCATAATGCAATACCCATCGGAGCTGGTACTTAGATTGATTATAATTCGATTCTAAACAGTTTGATTAAAATTAATCCGAGCCCCGGTTATTCAAATCATTGTAATTAGTATAATTTAGTATTATTTATTATTTACTTTTATATCATTTTTTGTAATGTTTTGACGTGTTCAAGCGCCTCCTGGGGCCTATGAAAATAAATGATTTGAATTTGAATTTGAATTTGAATTAAGCCGTAAGAGCGTCCAATACAGTTCTGTTGTATCTCTCTACCTGCCCATTGGCACGGGGAGAGGTAACAGCATTGAGAATGTGATTTATCTTGGAGTCATCACAATAAAATTAGAATTAATTTAACTGATCAGATATTAACCTATTCGGATAACCAAATGTACAGAAAGTATTTTCCAGAGTACGAATAGTGGGTGTAGATTTCAAGTTCCGTAAAGCTGTCAGTACACGAAATTTGGTAAACCCGTCAACCAAAACTAGAAGATAAGAGTTACCATTAGCACTTTTGACAAAAAGGGTTCCTACTCGAAGCATCGACGTGTGACATTGTATGCCCTGGTTTGTATGTAATTCCTGTACAGCTATTAAGGAGAATTTAATTCTTTTGCAATATCATTATTAATATGATCTTGAACCATTTCTCGAACCTTATCTTGCTCAGAATGACTTAAACGGTTTAGTTTGTAGACAACAGGTGTGATAAATCAAGTTCAATATTTATTTCGGTAACATCTGTACATCCTAACTCGGTTAAAGTCTGTGCAAAACAATCTCTATACGAATTAATCAGCTGAAGCACACTTTGTTTTTGTTGCGATGTCAAAGTAGGGTTGATCCTTACTTCATCTGTAGAAAATGGTGTCAGAATTATGAACTGATTACTGTTATTTATATTATATGATTATTATTTATATTATATGTAGATATATATTATTATTAATACTTTTATTACTTGATTATAACAAACATACATACATAAACTCACGCCTTTTTCCCATAGGGGTAGGCAGAAACTATAGAACGCCACCACCACTTACCGATATTTTCCTTGATTTTTTCATCTTCAACAGTGCTTTGAGTGTGAGCCAGCATGTCCACCAAGTCCACACATAAAACAGCAGGTTCTGGAATGTCAATATTAACCTATTATTTGCAAGCAATCATATTTATTTATTCAATGCTTTATGCACACAAGAGTGGACTTAAAGCAATAAGCATTTGTTTTTTTTTGTTAGCTTTATTGTGATGCAGAGACAAATAGTACCCCTAACTCAGAGATTTGGACACTTTAAAAAGAGAAATCAGTGTAAGATGGTCTCGCATTACGAGGGGAGTCCATACAACCAAGGATCATCATATGTTGGACACTTTAGTGGTGCCTATAGGAATGAAGGTGCATTTTGATGTTCATAAGTGCTAATTTTCAGCCTAATTTGAATAAAATAATAACTTTTCATTTTCAATAACTTATGTTGTTTAGATGATGCAATGAATTTGAAATAAGAAGTAATATTTATTGTATACAGGACAGGATGAATATTTAAAAACAGTTAAGTAAAGAACTTTTTTTTAAAGATGCTTACCAAGAGTTTTTTTAGCTTGTACATCTTCCACAGCAATTACAGGATGCATATGCATTGGAACAGTCTCTCTGGAGACAGTGTCATATCTGGGTGAAGTAGTAACAGGTTCTGAAATGGTAATTAATTTATTACTTGATTATAACATTGGGTGCACGGTTGGCGCAGTGGTTTAAGCGGTCGCCTCGCCGCTCTTTACTGCGCTGGTGTTGTGGGTTTGATCCCCACACGGGACTAATCTTTGTGTGATTTCGCAAAGATTAGTTCCGAATGTTCATGTTGAAATTCCGAAGTTATTACTTACAATTTTATCAAATATCCAATCTATTTTGTCCATCCTAAGGTTGCCTTGAAGAGATCGCGTCAAGCGATAAGGCCGCCCTTTGTACATTTTTTGTAGTTTTTTTTTTTAAATTTGATATGCAAATAAAGTTTTCTCTATCTATCTATCTATCAAATTTTTTGTTGAGTCCTAGTAACTTGAATAAAAATATTCTATTCTATTATAGTAACTTAACTAGTTAAGTGGTGCTTAGCTTATGTCCAGAAGAGGAGGCAAAAGCGCTCATGATGAAACCTTTAATGTATAGATAAAAGAATAATAATTTACCTTTTGAAGTGGATGCTTCTGACATCTGAAGTGGTCTTAAAACTCTACTTTGTGAGTTGAATTTCAAGTAAGACAATCCTGTAATTATAATAAAATTCCATTATAATACTTAGTGTGTTAACTTTGGTTCAGTCAGACATGATTCATAATTTTCTCAACCATTTACCCAAAAATAGGTTAATAATTACAGGTAGAAGGCGACAGATTGGTTAATAACTGTTTTAATAAGTATATTTTGTGAATATAGTGTGTTATTGTCAAGAAATAAAACACCTAGCATAGCACATTAGCATTTCTGTCCACAACGGAAGGAACCTATGTTTTGAGGGCCCGTAAACCATCTCATAAGCAATTAAAATGTTGATCCATTGTTGCTTAAAGCTATAATATCACTGTCTGCTGCCGCAATATATTTAAAATAAATCTTGAAAGGCAGATGGCATATTATCATTAAGATTATTAGATCATTTGGTCAGTAGGTCATCTTAGGGGCATTTATTATTACTAACCTGGCATGCTTATTGATGGTACCGCTTCTTTGCTGAGTCGATTATTCCGGCACCAATACTTTTGTTCAAAATGTGCACGACATACACGGCGGTATTTGAAAATATGTTCGTTTTCAAGTTGCAATATATCACCACCAACGGAATACACCCATGTATTAAATAAAGAGGATATTTTCCCCACCAAAAAACCATTGTCTGATAGGTGTCCTCCCCCTCCATTTTGGGATAAAGACTGTACTAACATGATCAAAGCCAGAAATGAAGCTGAATATGCATACAATTAAATACTGAGATGAGCATGGAGAATTTACTATCCTACCGTCAGGTGGTGGCTAGATCGAGGAGACTATTTAGGAAGAAGAAGAAAGTGAGTTGGACTGCATTCTGTCGTTCTCTTAATCCAAGGACACCCTCGTCTGTAATCTGGGCAAAAATCAAATGTTTTCGTAGATCATATAACACTAGTAATTCCCCTAATATGACAGACATAGTAGCAGAACATTTTTACTCAAAGCTTGCTCCCCCGTATTATAAAATCAGAGATGGCAGATTGAAACGAAATGTATGTAGGTAGATGTATATTTGTTATATCACAGTATTTTCACACGCGATTACAAATTTTAGAGTACAACGTCCATCTTGTGCGATAGCTGTCAAGAGAATCCCCCGCTGTTAATGGACGTTGCATTACAAAACATTTTTAGTACTTCCGTTTGTTTATTAAAAATTACATTAATACAGAAAAAATAGGAAATAAATATTAAAATATTCCTCAAAATAATTTAGAACGTTTTACAATAATTAAATATTTTTAAACTTCGTTCTAAGAATTGTGGTCAATTCACATACTTTCAAATATTAAGTCAGTAGATCAAAAATGTAAAATATAAAGAAACTTACAGATATAAGTTGTTTAAATAACTAAAATAAATTTGATAGCCTATTTTAAGTGTATATAAATAAAGGTATTTATATCATACAAACTTGTGGTTAACCTCCAATTCTAACATTCGGCCTTTCCTGACAATAAGTTTGTCCTCAAACTTAACAATACATGGAACACCACTATAACATCTTAATTTTAATCAATAATTATCAAAAACACCCATGGATCTATCAACATGGTTTCAAATGTTTTCGAAAATTATCATCATTTCGGTTGAAAATACCCATGGATCTGTCAACATGGTCACTCAATATTTCCAACATTATGCCATTTAAAATGTCGATTGATCTGTCAAAATCAAACATTTCAAACGCTTCCTCACATCTTTTGACTTTTATACACTTTAATAAGCTGAAAATACCCATGGATCTGTCAACATGGTCACTCAATACTTTCAACATTATTCCTTATTTAAAATGTCGATTGATCTGTCAAAATCAAACATTTTAAATGTCACTGAATGTTATTTTGCTCTAAAAAATTATGATTCCACAAATTTTGCTTTCAAAACATAAAACCAATTCTTAATATTTTTCTTTACTTTTAATAAGTTCAATAATATTAGAATAACTTAATTCATAAGCAACTGAATAGAATTACATAATAATATATATCTTTATTTCAATGTTATTTATAGAAAAATTCAATTTAATACATTTTATTACATGTCTCCATCCACTGTATCTATGATATACCATCCCTTTTCAATCATTAACATTTATAGCTTTAACAATAAAAATAATAATCAATAATCATTAATTCATACATTAATTATTACTATACATACATAACCTCATCACTATTATAATTCACAAATAGATCTTAATTTATATGTCTCATTATCGTTTTATACATTTTCATTAACAAAATATTTTTAGAAATTGCTTACTTTTCCTAATCAATTAACAATTTAGCTTAAGTCACTTACACCATGTTTGCCGTACTAAATTATTGTGATTCAGAGTCACTGGTGCTATTTATATCACTTTGGTCGTTTGTGTCGACATTACAAATGGATATCCAAGGTTTGATGCGATCAGTTGTCCAAATGTTAGAGTAATTTCTTTGAGTTAAATTAGTATCAGGTATGCTTGACACCTCGTACCTATCGTTTTCTAGGACTTTTTAAATTCGAAAGGGTCCAGTGAATTTAGGTAGTAATTTCTTACCATTGCCGTCGTTATAAGAGGTAGGTTTTAGAATTTTCACTAAGTCATCTATTTTGTATCGTCTAGCTTCAATTTTTGTTTTATCATAATATCTAGTTTTCTGAGCCTGTTGGTTCTTATGTATATGCTCACTTATTTGTTCTCTTATTTCTTCTACATTACCTAGCAGTCGCGTCTCATTTAGAAGATAACTAAATATATTATAACCTCTGTTAACCATGGAATGGCAAAAAGTGCCTCGGCTGGTGTTTTTCCTATTCCTTTGTTTAGTGTATTATTCAGACCTAATTGTAATTTACCTAGTGTTTGATCCCAATACATTTCACCTAGTTCATCAGTATAAGCTCATCATATTTGTGCTCCAGAAACGAGCTATTCGAGCTATCTATATGATGAGTCCCAAGGAGACACTAAGAAATAAATTTAAAGAGATACATATTATCTATGACGTTACATTCTCAATACATTTACGAAAATTTAATGTACGTTCACAAAAACCAAACGAAATTTAAGAAAAATAGTGATCTCCATAAATTAAATCTAAGGATCAAAAACAAACTCGCTGTGCCGACTACTAGGCTCCATAAAATCTCTAACTCGTTTCCAGGTCAATGTATACGCTTTTACAATAAACTTCCTTTAGACGCAATAGAATTATCAATAGGCAAATTTAAAAAATATGTTAAAACTAAATTATGTCAAAAAGCTTACTATAGTATTTCAGACTACATAAATGATAATAGTATTTGGAAATGAATTGCTCTTCTTATGTGATTTTTTTATGTACTTTTATATTGTTATATTTTTCATTTTAAAAGATGGTGCACATGAGTTTCTCACCAGCTCTTCTCATAATGCAATACCCATCGGAGCTGGTACTTAGATTGATTATAATTCGATTCTAAACAGTTTGATTAAAATTAATCCGAGCCCCGGTTATTCAAATCATTGTAATTAGTATAATTTAGTATTATTTATTATTTACTTTTATATCATTTTTTGTAATGTTTTGACGTGTTCAAGCGCCTCCTGGGGCCTATGAAAATAAATGATTTGAATTTGAATTTGAATTTGAATTAAGCCGTAAGAGCGTCCAATACAGTTCTGTTGTATCTCTCTACCTGCCCATTGGCACGGGGAGAGGTAACAGCATTGAGAATGTGATTTATCTTGGAGTCATCACAATAAAATTAGAATTAATTTAACTGATCAGATATTAACCTATTCGGATAACCAAATGTACAGAAAGTATTTTCCAGAGTACGAATAGTGGGTGTAGATTTCAAGTTCCGTAAAGCTGTCAGTACACGAAATTTGGTAAACCCGTCAACCAAAACTAGAAGATAAGAGTTACCATTAGCACTTTTGACAAAAAGGGTTCCTACTCGAAGCATCGACGTGTGACATTGTATGCCCTGGTTTGTATGTAATTCCTGTACAGCTATTAAGGAGAATTTAATTCTTTTGCAATATCATTATTAATATGATCTTGAACCATTTCTCGAACCTTATCTTGCTCAGAATGACTTAAACGGTTTAGTTTGTAGACTACAGGTGTGATAAATCAAGTTCAATATTTATTTCGGTAACATCTGTACATCCTAACTCGGTTAAAGTCTGTGCAAAACAATCTCTATACGAATTAATCAGCTGAAGCACACTTTGTTTTTGTTGCGATGTCAAAGTAGGGTTGATCCTTACTTCATCTGTAGAAAATGGTGTCAGAGAATCACTATTAATTTGACGACAGGTTAAATCTGTATTATTAGGGGCAGAAGCCGGTGTAGGAATGCATTCCCCTCGGAACAGTACCGAATTTTTGCGAAAGAAGATGACGTGTTCCCCTGGTAGTTTATAAACTGCAACTTTACATCCTCCCTTGTCAACATTGTAAACACCTCCCACAATACAATAGTTTACATTATCTACTTTTCTGATACTATTTTCTACATAAATATCACAATCTATTTTATTATTTTGATATAGTCTATTTGATCCACTACAACGGTATCTGTTTGTATTCTTAAACAATTTTGTCATTATTATGATTGTCTAAGTTTATATTTGATAAGTCACTTAAAAAGATCTTTTTAGTACGTCTAACCTATCATTCGTTTTTATGACTATCACCTCAGCACGCTCCGTTAAGTCTGGGTCAACTAATAAAGGTTTACTTAATAGAGAAGCCTCAATAATGTATGCTTCAATATCTGCCGTGACCTCACCTATACATAGATTTATATTTGTCCTACCCAGAAGAATGGAAGACCCATTACCGAAACCACGAATATTTGGAACATCGTTTTATTTTATAGGTAATGAATACTTATTAACAATGTCTTGACGTATTAGTGTACAATCGCTTCCAAAGTCTACGTAGCACTGTAAATTAATAATATTATTTATAAGTGCAGTTTTATAATATTTGGAGTCCGGTCTGGATTTTTGTGTAAATAAAGTTTTCTAATCAGATTTGGAATTGTTATTCGACTGGCTATTATTATCTTTAGACCTGTAACAATCGTTAGTATTGTGCCCTATCCGTTGGCATTTCTCACACCGGACTATAGGTTTTGGACACTTGTTAGCCATGTGACCGGGTTCTTTGCAATTATAACAGGCTACTTCGTTTGTGCCCTTACTGTAACATTGAAATGCCCGATGACCAGTTTTGTGACATTTAAAACATTGGACATCGTTTGATGTAGAATTAGAGGCAGATCGTTTGACGAACCGAGAATTATTGGCCTCCCTACATAAATCTTTAAGAAATTTAAGCAAATCTTCTGAATCTTGACATCTAGCCGATGATGCACTAGCCCTAATAGTCCTATCTTCTATCCCATAAACTAAACAGTCAACTGCCTTTTTATTTGATATACCACACGCATTCAGTAATAACATTTTGTCATAGTAATATTCATCTACAGACTCGCCTAATTTCATTCGCCTATCTAACATTTCGGATAATAAAGCTCCATAGTTACTTTCGGAAGGAAAAGCTTTCGTCAATCTATCTTGCCATTCGGTCCACGTTAAAAGTATAGTATGGAGACCTTCATACCCATAGAAATCCCAATAACTAGTCAACAGAAATGCTATCGACTCTCTTTTAACACTGGGACGCATGTCGCCGGTTTTCAAATACCACTTTTTGTATTCCTGCAAACAAAATTATTCTTTTTGGCGATGACATTAAGACGACAATTCCTCAACTCGCACTTGTGTTCGATTAGACAAATGCGCTTGTATTCCTGCAAACAAAATTATTCTTTTTGCGATGACATTAAGACGACAATTCCTCAACTCGCACTTGTGTTTGACTTGACAGATGCGCGGCGACAAGGTCACGCGTCTTTGACATTTCCATTGCCCTATTATTAAGATTTCCATGTTCATACCACTTCCTAGCATGTCCTTCTAATTTGGGTAAAGAATAATGAACGGTCTGTTCATCAGTCCAGCCGTATCTTATATTATTATCTTAGAGCATTCATTAACCTTGGCTATCCATCCCTCAATGCGTTGATTCTTTTGAGATGGGTCAAATGTAGGTATGATATTTTTATCATATATTATCTTAGTTTGACGCGTAACACTTTGAAGAATTTGTGATATATCGCTTACACTTAATAATAAAGTAGATTTACTTGTATTAGGGTCCAACTGATTCACCTCTAAAAGCTGCGAGGGCTGACGTACTTCGGTATTCATTGTAGATTGCTCTTGCTGTAGTTCTGCACTCATAGGTCCATGCTGCTGCACTATACACTGCAGAGGAGGAGTTGACATTTCTCGACTTGATTGTGCAATCGCCTGAAATATTTACAAAAGACCGGTACATATGTGTGATAAAATGGAATATTCATATAAGGAATACAAAAGAATGCTGCAATATATTTAATACCAATTATATTAGTAAAAGTATCCTGACAACATAGAATTATTTGTATATCATGAATAATTTACCATATTTAGATGTTTTGAATAGCTTATAAATCTACAACAAATTAATTTAATCTTAACATATGAGTTGTAGTATTCACTGCTATAGAATTATAATTACTTACGGTCATCAATGATTCTTAAAATCTAAGATCTCAATAAGGATCGAACTTTAATTATGGATTTTCGCAAAATAATATTTAAGCAATAACATATCATTACGCCTTTATTACTTAAAGGTTGTGGCATTAGTGTATAAACCCCCACACTCGTTATGTTCAGGAGCTATGTGATGCGGAGTGAGTCTATCACCACCGCGAATTGCAAGTATAAGAAATGAAACATGCAATTCAAAATATTTCTTTTACAAGATAAATAATATGAGGTATCAGAGTAGAAATTAAACAATTTATAAGCAAAACAATTCTATTCCTTTTCCTAACTATAAAATAATTTGTAGCTGTTACTCATTCTACTCATATTGTAATTCTCGATAAGAAAAAGAAAAGAAAATTAAGCATACTGGCTTTTTAAGTTTTAACAACAGTCGTCCGGTATGATTTCACTTTATAGACGCTGTTTTGTAATTTATTTACTATTTATCTTAGTTATTAGAAGAAAAACAGTCAAACGCCGTTATCCTACAATTGTTTTTTTTTTTTTTTTTTTAAACTGTCATATTACAATACAGAAAAAAAAAAGGAAGAAAATTTTAAATCGTTAACATAATTTTACTTGCCTGCAACAACTGTTGACCCGTAAGGATAGCCTCTGGATTAGCGCTTTCACTTCCCTGCATAAGGGATTGTTTGTCTCTGGTCCTGGAACCAACGCTCTCCGTCCTGGCACTGCGCCGATGGTGCCGCCTATGGCGACGCTTCCGTTTGGCACGCCTAGTCCTCCCGTCACGATCGCGCTCTGACCGTGACGTAGAAGAATCGTTTTCTGAGCTGGTACTGCGCTGGTAACGACGCTTACGACGACGAGAACGCCTTGAAACGCTTCGTGAACGTCGATCGTATCGTGCACTGTCGACATCGCAGAAATCGCAAGAAGAAAGAAATCAGAGATGGCAGATTGAAACGAAATGTATGTAGGTAGATGTATATTTGTTATATCACAGTATTTTCACACGCGATTACAAATTTTAGAGTACAACGTCCATCTTGTGCGATAGCTGTCAAGAGAATCCCCCGCTGTTAATGGACGTTGCATTACAAAACATTTTTAGTACTTCCGTTTGTTTATTAAAAATTACATTAATACAGAAAAAATAGGAAATAAATATTAAAATATTCCTCAAAATAATTTAGAACGTTTTACAATAATTAAATATTTTTAAACTTCGTTCTAAGAATTGTGGTCAATTCACATACTTTCAAATATTAAGTCAGTAGATCAAAAATGTAAAATATAAAGAAACTTACAGATATAAGTTGTTTAAATAACTAAAATAAATTTGATAGCCTATTTTAAGTGTATATAAATAAAGGTATTTATATCATACAAACTTGTGGTTAACCTCCAATTCTAACAGTATGTTCCTCATGCAGATGAGGTTGACTTTTCTCACTCGGCTTCTCTTCATGCCTACTCACCTCTGGCTCTTTCTGCTTCCATTGACCCAATGGACGCCCCCTTTAGTATGGAGGAACTCAGCGCTGTCCTGATGCGGGTCCAGGATTCAGCTCCTGGCATTGATGGGTTCCCTTACTCTTTTATTGCTAGGACGGAACAGAAGTTACGCATGTACTTCCTGGATTTAATCAACCAATGTTTTGTAAGTGGCTGTGTTCCTTCTGAATGGAAAACACAAATAATTATCCCATTGTTAAAACCAGGTAAGAACTGCAATGATTTTGATGGTTTCAGGCCTATCGCCCTGTCATCCATCCTGTTAAAATTATTGGAACACCTTATTAAAAACCGTTTGGAATGGTTGGTAGAAAACAAAGGTATTCTTCCAAAATGTCAGTTTGGTTTTCGTAAGGGTCTTAGTACTGCGGATAGCATTAGCATCCTTACTTCAGATATTAGATTGGCTTTGGGCAACAATGAGTCGGTGGTTGCGGTATTTCTTGATATTTCGTCCGCATATGACTCCGTTCTTCTTCCGGTCCTCAGACAGAAATTAAATAAGCTGAAGATTCCGTCAAGAATAACACAAATCATTCTCAACATCCTGTCCTCGCGTCCTCTGGAATTGAGGTCTCCTTATGATAAATTGGGTAGAAGAATGGTATGGAAGGGCCTTCCTCAAGGCTCAGTCCTTAGCCCTCTACTATATAATCTGTACACCGCTGACCTTCCTTCGTGTCTAAATTATAATTGCAACGTATTACAATATGCGGACGATTTAGC
The DNA here is from genome assembly GCA_905147285.1 of Hypena proboscidalis. Classification (NCBI taxonomy): domain Eukaryota; kingdom Metazoa; phylum Arthropoda; class Insecta; order Lepidoptera; family Erebidae; genus Hypena; species Hypena proboscidalis. Next base: position 82,674 of record CAJHVD010000011.1, on the reverse strand, counting down.
CCTTTACATCTGTGGGGACTCTATTGTCGATTCTGCAAGTTCTATGTGTGTTTCTTTGGCCTCATTAAATCAGTGGTTCCTGAACCACGGTCTTTCACTGTCAGTCTCGAAAAGTACGGCTATTGTTTTCACTCGGCGCCGTGTAACACCACAAATTAACATTTCTATAGAGGATCAAATAATACCTATAAAAGATTGTGTTAAGTTTCTTGGCGTCATTTTGGACCCTAAAATGTCATTTATCAATCACATAAGTTATATTCATAGAAAATGCGAACGGAACATCTCTATTTTGAAGGTATTGGCGGGAGTTTGGTGGGGAGCTCACCCCTATACTTTAAAACTTGTGTACAATGCCGTTATTCGAAGTTTGCTTGACTATTGCTGTTTTGTGTTGGAGCCATGCAACAAGGTTGCATTGCATAGATTAGATGTTGTTCAATCTAAATCACTCAGAATTGTGATAGGTGCTATGAGGTCTACACCTATTAATGCTCTGCAGTTGGAATGTGCTGAACCTCCTCTGTATATAAGAAGAAAATATTTGGCGGATCGCTATCTTTCCAAGACATTCACTCTCTCATCTCATCCTTTGCTTACTATTTTGGAAAGGATCAGTGCAGTATCTGACTCTCCATATTGGAATAGAAAAACTCTTCCACTTCTGGTTACTAGATATAGAGAACTTAAATCTTTTCGTTCACCTATTTATCAGCATAACAGCCTTCCTCTTTTTTCATACCCTTATGAAACTATTCATTTCTCTCCTAGTATTCTTCTGACATCTGGTATCTGTAAGAAATCTCCAACAGCTAATGCTGATTTTGATACAATGGTAAAAAGTCGCTGGGAGGGGTGGGATTATTTTTATACAGATGCTTCCAAGCTAATGTCTGAGGGGTGTGTTGGAGTGGCAGTCTACTACCAAAATTCTAAAATTGCATTTCACTTTCAATGTCCACCTGAATCGTCAGTTTTTACAGGCGAGTGTATCGCCATTCTGGAGGCTATCCTTTTTATTGACTCACATAATATAAAACAGGCTGTCATCTTTTCTGATTCGCGTAGTAGTATACAGGCTATATCCCAAAATCAGTTGTGCAGTAAGATCCGCAGTAAAATTATTATGGAAATTAGAAGTTCTTTGCTCAAATGTGTTAAAAAAGATGTGTCCATAGTTTTGTGCTGGATTCCAAGTCATTCAGGAATACTTGGTAATGAATGTGTTGACTTGGTAGCTAAATATGCGGCCTCAAATTACTCTGACAGGAAACATTATGGTATTCATAATTATGACTTAATTAACGAAGCTAAGTCAAACTTGCGGTCTGCATGGGCGACTGATTGGGAGATTTCGTCAAAATGTAAAGGCTCCTACTACGCCGCCATTCAACCCAATATTCCTTCAAAACCGTGGTTCTTTAAATACAAAAAGCTACCCAAAAATTCTGTTTCTACACTATGTAGATTAAGATTAGGCTTTTGTTGTACACCAGTGTTCCTTCGCAAGATTCGTGTTCGTGACAGTTCCTTGTGCGAGTGCGGCCTTGATGAGGGAACATTGGATCACATATTCTTTCATTGCCAATCAAACAATAAATCTCTGAACTTGTATAAGCACCTAGTAAAGATGAAAATTCCTCTACCCATCAACTTTCACTCTCTATTGACTCACTTTAGCCCAAAATTATGTAGAATCCTTACTAAATTTATTAATGACAATAACATTAAATTATAGAATACTTTGGGTAATTATTATATATTACATATATTTAACAATAACAGTTAGTACAACTAAAACCTTTATGTCAACTAACATTTGTCTGTCTTTCTAGTTACTAACATACCGCAAAGTTCCGTTAAAACTTAAAGAAGAAAAATAAATTTTAAGAAGAGAGCATCCAGCAGTTCCAATATTTGAACGTATACTCCGCACCTGACTCTGGCAGTATTAGCTTCTACTGGGAGGCTCAGTTGCCATAAACAAAAAAGAAGAAGAAGAAGAAACGGGGCATTACAAGAATCAATGTCCGAATAATGATGGAAATAAGAATAATGCTAAAGAATCGCATCGTGGACAAAGTAACGCATTCAGTGCGGTGTTTTTGAGCAACATTTTCAACATTATCGATTGGTATATCGACTCAGGTGCGAGCATGCACATGACGCCGAATCAACAGTGGATCCAGAATAGTACAAAAACCGCAATGACTGATATTTGTGTAGCTAACAGTGAGCGTTTACAAGTCTTGTGTTCCGGCGAAGTGACAATTATTACAAAAACTGATAAGTGTGAATATGAAATCCCAGTGAAAAACGTTTTATGTGTTCCAGAATTGACAACCAACCTGTTGTCAGTGAGCCAATTAATTAAGACGGGTAACAGTGTCCAGTTCACAAAAAATGGATGTGAAATCTATAATAAATCCAATGAATTGGTGGCCATGGGAGTATCCATCAATGGAGTGTTCAAGTTGTGTGTACCAGATAGTGCAGTGGGGAACATGGCTGTGTCAGGCAACACATGGCATCGCAGGCTAGGCCATGTTAATAGTAGATACATTAATAAAATGTCTAATGCTGTCACAGGAATGAATATGGCAGGCAAAGCTGACCTCGATAAAACATCATGCACAGTCTGCTGTGAGGGCAAGCAGTGTCGATTGCCATTTAAGAATGTAGGTACAAGAAGCAAACAACTACTTCAACTTGTTCATACAGATATATGTGGTCCCATGGAGCATGAGTCACTTGCAGGTTCTAGATATTTTATTTTATTTATTGATGACTTTAGTCGCATGATATTTGTGTACTTTATAAAACATAAAAGTGATGCTCTCAGATGTTTTAAGGAATATAAAGCTAAAGTTGAAAATCAATTAAACAAGAAGATTCAGATTTTAAGAAGTGACAATGGTTGTGAATATTGTAATAAAGAGTTTGACTCCTATCTCAAAAACGAAGGCATCATTCACCAGAAAAGCAATCCATATACACCTCAACAGAACGGCCTGTCCGAGCGAAACAACCGCACAGTTGTAGAGAAGGCCAGATGTATGTTGTTCCAAGCAAACCTAGGTAAAGAGTTCTGGGCAGAGGCTACCAATACTGCTGTCTATTTGCAGAATAGGACAGTGCTGCCTGCTTTGGATGATAAGACTCCATATGAAATCTGGAATGGGTCTAAACCAGACATAAGCCACTTGCGTATTTTTGGCAGTAGTGTCATGGTTTACAAAGCTAAAGAGAAGCGCCAGAAATGGGACAGAAAATCTACTAAGCAAATACTTGTTGGTTACCCAGATGATATCAAGGGATACCGGGTTTATGATCTTAGAACAAGGCGTGTGACTACGAGCAGAGATGTCATTGTTATTGAAGAGGAGAAGAACCAGGAAGCCAGTATACCAGTTACTGAAAGTAGAGAAAGCTCAAGTTCAGTGGGGGACTCAACTAAAGAAACATCAAGTTCAGGAGAAGTAAGTCTAAATGAAGACACATTGGTAGAAGACATATTGGATGACTCTTACATTCCCAGTGAATATGAAGATGCTTTTGACTCACCTGAGCAGCGTGCTAAGTCTAGCAGAATCAAAAATAAGCCAGAACGTTATGGAATGTCAACAGTTTGTGTACCGGAAGATGTTTTTGATGATGCAAATGGGCTCACTCTAGAAGAAGCTCTACAGGGAGCTGAGAAGGAACAATGGTTATTAGCAGTAAAGGAAGAACTTCAGAGTTTTGAAGATAATAATGCATGGGAAGTGATAGACATGCCAAAGGACAATAAGACTATTGTTAAGTGTAAGTGGGTATTGCGTAAGAAAATGGACTGCGAGAATAGTGTTCGTTACCGTGCGCGTTTGGTGGCCAAGGGTTACATGCAGAAGTTTAATGTGGACTATACTGATACTTTTTCACCAGTGGTTAGACACTCAACCTTGCGGTTATTGTTTGCATTGTCTGTAAAACTTGATTTAGATGTAACACATATTGATGTCACTACAGCTTTCTTAAATGGGGACCTAGAGGAAACCATTTATATGCAATTACCAGAATGTTTATTAGATTCTAATAAGAATAAAGTATTAAAGTTAAATAAGGCCATTTATGGGCTAAAACAGTCCTCAAAGGCCTGGTATAAGAAAGTCTATGATTGTCTCATTAGTATTGGTTATAATCGTTCTAAATTAGAACCTTGTTTGTTCACTAAGTTTAATAATGGTAAAAAGACAATAGTTACTCTTTATGTCGATGATTTCTTTGTATTTACTAATGATGATATTGAATGTCATAACTTGAAAAATATGTTAGCTTCTAATTTTAAAATAAAAGATTTAGGACTAGTTAAGAATTGTCTAGGAATGACAGTTAACATTGATAAAAATAAAGGTTCTGTCACATTGAGTCAGGAGAATTATGTTAACCAGTTGTTAAATAGGTTCAATATGTTAGATTGTAAGGTGGCAGATACTCCTTTAGAGACTAAGTTAAATATTAAAATAAATAATAAAGTTTGTGATAGTCAGTTACCATATCAGCAGCTTATTGGTGGACTTATGTACTTGTCAGTCTTAACCAGACCTGATATAGCATTTTCAGTAAGTTTTCTTAGCCAATTTAATCATTGCTATAATCATGAAACTTGGGCATATGCAAAGAGAATATTAAAGTACCTTAAGAAAACTGTACATATGGGATTAGTATACAATAAATGTGGTAATTCTGAACTATTAGGCTATGTTGATGCAGATTGGGGAAACAATGTATTAGATAGAAAATCATATACAGGGTTATGTTTTGTTTTGGCTGGAGGTGCAGTTTCATGGGAGGCTAAAAAACAAAGAACTGTTGCCCTCTCAAGCACAGAGGCAGAGTACATGGGTGTAACTGAAGCTTGCAGGGAGGCTATTTATTTAGTTAATTTGTCAAAAGAAATAACTAATAAGTCATATACTATAACAATATTTAATGATAACCAGGGAGCACTTAAGATGTCCTCAAATGCTAGTTTTAATAAGAGAACAAAACATATTGATGTTCGTTACCATTTTTGTAAAGATTGTGTCAATAATAAAATTGTAGAATTAAGATATTTAGAAACAGCTGAAATGCCAGCAGATTTGTTTACTAAAGGACTGTGTAGCAAGAAGCATTATTATTTTATGCAGATGTTAGGTATACAAGATGTTAATGTTAGTTAGTATGTAATACCTACCTATTTGATTCTTTAATTTTCTTGTTACATGTTAGGTGGTACCTATTATTTTGATAAGTGGGGGTGTTGTTAATAATCTATGCTGTTGTATCAAAATAAAATACTAGTAACGCCATCTAGTTATATAATGTTTATTGAATGTTTTAAGAAACAATAAATCTTTCATTCAGTCTCTGTCTCACAGAAAAGGTGTTTCATTTATACAAATAGTAGTGCTTCCATTACTGTGTTCCGGTTTGGTGGTGAGATCAGGCCCTGAAATTACTGGCACTTGAGGCATAACACCGTAGTCCTCAGCTGCAGCGACGCATCTATAATCTGTTTTTGTGGATTGTCGATGTCCATGGGCTGTACTCCACTTACCATCAGGTGGACTACGCGTTCGTTGGCTGTGGGCGTAGTATAAAAAAAAAAAAAACAATTTTGCTTTTTATAATAATATAACAGACTCACCAAATCCTCAGCCATAATTAGCTGGACAATAGACTCACTAAGGGCACAATTCTTCCAGAGGTGTTAGCAGTTCTGCAATCTTGCGAAGCACATGACATGTGTCAAGCTAGCAATGGCCTGATGGCTTCCGTAACAAACTGTAAAAATGTTATCAATTTATCAACAGGGTATAAATGAGGTAGATAAAGTTAAAAATAATTATTATTTTATCATACTAGGGGAATGTCTTAATGCTCAAGCTATTAAATAGATGCAATAACAAGATAACATAACATAAAACATAAAATCAATGTTTTTTTTAAGATTCTGGAGCACACTTAATAGACAGACAATACAGACTTTAATAATTGAAGTATTTAGCTATAATTAATGCTGATTTAGTACTTTAAACAGCAAACAAGGTGTAATAAACCTTATTCGCTGATTAATTTTTGCAACTTACCGGTTTGTTGATTACCTGTTGATTAGTGTTGATTCTTGAAGGTAATATATTAGTTAAAGGATGCATTCGAGCATTTTTCGTCCTACATATTCTGCAGACGGCAAGCGAATTAAGATTTCGATATCACAAAAATAGGAACTCTTTTTATTTAAAATATATATTTTGATATAAAATCCAAAAATGTGGTTTTCCACGGCTCATGCAGTTGCTGCCGTCTGACCCTCATTTTTCATAACATTCATTGTAATAAGAATAAGGTAGGTACCTACCTACCCGTAAGCTCAATATAAAAACAGTATATCCAGAAATATGCTGAAAATAATGAGTTTAAACTTGATAAGAACTCAAATAATAAAATTTATAGAAAAACGAAATTAACATCTAACTATAAAACTAATTTACACTCGTTACCACTATTAGAAATATTCTTTCTACAACAACAATATGACAGTTGACATCACAGAGTACTTTTTTTATATACGAAAGTTGACATTATTGACACACAGAATAAAATTAACTGTCAGTTCTGGTCTATGCTATGCAAAAGAGATGCAAAGACCTATTAAGGCCAACCAGACGAGATAAAAAATGTAAACAAATGTTCAGGGGTTCAAAACATTTTTATTTGAATAAATTATTATTGTTGTGGATTGGGTTGAGGTAAAGAAACCAGGCGAAAAGGAAATAAATTATATTAAAGACTGACAAGGAACTTATATTGTCAAAAACATAAAAAATATAACATAAATATATTAAAACTAAGTAATAACAGCAAAAATCAAAAATAAAACTAACAGAAACGGAATAATAACAACAAAAAACCAAGCAAATACGGAGACGAAAAAATATGTATCACTTCCAATCCAACGCAATCCAAACAGGAATGAACTTGATCACAAAATGGCGGACCAAATGTTGACAACTGCGGTACTGACTGTTTTCCTGTACCACGAAACACACAACGACATCCAGCTGTTGTCGATCAATTGACGTCAACTGCGCGTACGAATAATAAGGACAGAGATAATAATCCCTCGCTATCGCAATGTAACTCAGTAACGGTCCGTTTGTTTACATTCTTTATCTCGTCTCGTTGGCTTTGCTATAGGAGATAATTATTTTGGGGATTTGTTTGCTTAATATATAAGTCTTTTAAAGAATCATTTAAGTAGCGTCTTTGTTTTATCATTTTTCTTGATAATGAACTCCTTCTTATCAGAACACATACGACTGTTTTCATCTTCTTCAAGAAAAGTTTAAATGTCCTCTTCCACATTACTTTTTGTTGTTTTTATAGCTTTAGATTCACTTTGTTGTTTCATAATATCTTTATTATGAGTTTTAATTGTAGGTTCATATTTTCTTTATTCAGCATTTTGGTATCTTAATCTATAGGTATAACTGTTTTCTTTGTCGTTCGTTGACAATCTTTAATTCATCAATCTTCTTTTTCTGTAACTGATACATTTTGTTCATGCGGTATTTAAGTCTACGTATAATAACTTTGTTATTTAGTTTCTTGTTAACCTTTAGAGTCGAAGGAAACTCCTGTTCAATCACGCGAACTGATGATCTGGTACATGGTTTCTACATAATACTTGTGTCACTAGATGGGCTTAATGGTGCTGTCAAGTCTCGATAAGATGGAACACGTTGATGTAAAGGAGATGAAATGACCGATGAACTTGATGGTAGTAAATCAAAATAGGAACAAGCTTCAGTTTGAAGTAGTCTTGATTGTTTTGGTTGTGATCGTGGAGTCAACAAAGGATCGTCAGTTTTGTCATGTACTTCTGGTGCTATTATTCAATCCTCTTCAAGACACTTTATGCCTCTTTGCGCCTTTTTTTCAAGTTGTGTTTGTTGGAAGATATTCTTCTTCTCTCTCTAGAAATTCGTTGTTGGCGAGGACCTAATACACTCAGACTTTATTTTACCTTCATTCTTCCTTATAAAATACAATTGCCTATCTTTCTCTTTAAGCACTAAGCGCGTAAAGCTCTTGATGGGAGCTTTCCGACGTTGTTCAGCCAATCTTTTTTTGCCAATCGATCTTCTTTTGAATCTGCCATAGTCATAATACTGAAACAGGTGACGAGAAAGTGAAATAAAAGATCGTTAAATGCATAATGTAAATAAATAACTATTGATTGATTTCGGTGATTTAAAAATTGATTTCAGTGCACATATTTCCACCGAAAACACCGAAATTAAATCAAAATAATTAGTGAAAACTTAGAAATTTCAAAAAGTAACCCGATTTTTTTATATTTATCTATTTTATTGTATTGTCATACACATAAGACATAATTGTATTATATTTTAAAAATATTAATTCAATTAGTAGTGGATATAATGAATTCACCGAAATCAATTGTAAGGGTATACCAAGCCACCGAAAACGATTACTTACCTTAATCACCCTTAATATAAGAGGTTTCAATTGTAACTAAAGTACACATTAAATTCATTAACAACAAATGAAATATGTCAAACTAAATTCATAATGATGTTGCAGGCGGTGACAAACGAAGTTATAATATAGTAGTAAAAAAGTATTGTTTGTCCCCGCCTGCAACATCATAAAGAATTTAGTTTGACATATTTCATTTGTTGTTAATGAATTTAATGTGTACTTTAGTTACAATTGAAAATCATTTTGATAATGAAAATGTTTGTCACGGGTAGTATAACTTTCTTTTTAAAAGTAAATATTTTATGGCATTACTGTGTTCCGGTTTCTTGGTGAGGATAGACCCCAAAATATGAAAGCATAGTGGGCACGGAGCTGTATCTTTTGTAGATGTTTGGCAGGCAGAGAAGTAGGTACTCCTTTGCCCTCATAGCATCGCTGATGGACTATTTCGTAAATGACTAGTACACGAAGATGAGCCTATGCAATACTCACGTTATTTTATGCGAGAAGGTGAGCATAGGCTCGTAGTCCATGACCGAGATGTGCACAAACTCCTCCGCGCCTTCGATGATCTGAACGATGGCCGAGCCGTCGTCCGTGCGCCCCGCCGGACTCAATGGCGGTGGGGAACTCGGAAATAATAAAGTTATAATAAAAAAATAAATAAAATTAATTTATTTTCAGACCAGGAGATACATAGAGCACGAAAAAGATCGTTTGCGTGCCAGAATTCAGTTAGTAAAAACCGTTTTTACTGAATTATTTCAGGTTAAGCAATCGAGTACGAGTTTATTTAAATCTTAATATTTTCTCACTGGAAGAGGTGAAAAGTTTTGTATGTAACGCGTGAAAAAAAAATAATTTCCAGTTCGTGACCTCTTAAAATCTTTCGCTTGCGAAGTCGTCTTTATTAGAATCACTCGCTACGCTCTTGATTCAATTTAAGACTACTTCGCAAGCTCAAGATTTCAAATTGGCACTCACAACAGAAATATAAAACTTTTCCTCACTTGTACCATAAATAACTATTATATCCTATGTTAGTATGACAATGAGATGTTTAGTGAGCAAATCCCGTCATAGGCAGGTTCACCGAACCTTTGCAACATGTAGTTCGGTGAATCTGCCAACCAAGACTGAATCAACTCGCTCACTCACCATTCTCAGGACTTGGTTCGAGCTCCGCCGCACCCTAGTTATGAATTAACTATTTATTTAACTAAAAAAACAGGTGACTACCAAGTGGGAGAGCATAGGACTGTTACGTCAAAGGTCTCGAGATCGAACCCACGGCACACACCTCTGTCAATAAATCTTCAAGATTCGTCTTTCAGAAGATATGTGTTAATTTATAATATAAATTATCGCTCGCTAACGGTCACGGAAACATCGTGAGGAAACCTGCATGCCTAAGGGTGCCTAACAAATGCTGAAGGATAGTGTGAAGTCTACCGATCCGAGTTTGGCCAGCGTAGTGGACTATGGCCTAACTCTTCTCATCATGAGAAGAGGCCTGAGTCCGGCAATGGGACATGTATTCTTAACAAGGCTGCTATTATTAACTATTTATAACTTACCTTGTGCTGTGCTGTAGTACTATTTGGATTAGGGTTATAATATTATTGACACAAATATTAACAATGATGTCGTACGTTCTGTGCAACAATAACACAAGTTTCCTGAAGTTTTAAGAAGACGTTTGTCATTGTTGCACCTAATGACCTAACATAAGGCACATGTTCCGTGTATATGAACTATCCAGAAATTCTAGAACATAACTTGCCATTAGATGTAAATAAGTACATCTGGTACTTTGTGATCGCGATAATGATTCAATTAATTAACACATCTATAACGAACAATATTCTATAATCAGATTCATTACTATAATTAGACGACACAACATATTTTTATTTTCCATTGTTTCATAATCACATATCATTTAGAAGTATACCCAAGCACATTTAAAAATGGAGACAGAAACATCAACGATCGACTTGGTCGCGAAAATTGGAACTTTTTACCCGACTGCGTCAGAAGGAGGGTTATGTTTTTCGAGCTTATGTATGTATGTATGTATGTATGTATGTATGTATGTATGTCTATTTCTTTGGCACGCCCTACAGCCCAAACGGCTAGACGGATTTTGACATATGAGGTGTCGTTGAATTCGTCGAAACAGTGATAGTGACATAGGCTATATAAATTTTCAAAATGGCGCCGGCAAATGAAAAAAAAAGGGGGGGGAGGTATGGATTTTCTTTTCATCATAGTAATATGGGTATCAAATAAAAGGCCATGAAAAGACCATTTCAAAAATATATACTTCTCATCACATTTATATTACTGATTAAACTACCTACCTTTTCTTTTTTACTAGCTACTACCTACTAACCTACCTACAGTACCAAGGATTATGATTTTATATCACAGATTTTGTACCTACGATACGATTTTATTCGATCGTGTCATTTGATATGAGCATTAATTGACTATAGTACCTAATGAAATAGATGATTTAATTGTGGTCATATCTCTCGTAAAAAGGAATTATTACAATAGTTTTGCTAAATACTAGGAAACAGTTGAAAAAGATATGGGACCGGCAGGATTTGAACCTGCGACCGTCTGCACACCGGGCAGTCGCTTTACCAACCAGCTACGGTCGTCTCTTGCTAGGTCCCTAAATTTCTCAACTGTATGTTACCTCATTTCCTGACGTCACGTTCATCCATTTGATCCATCTTAAGTAGGTCCCGGTCCCATATCTTTTTCAACTGTTTCTTTGTACCTATAATTTGCTAAGCATAGCTCAATGCTATAAAAATAATGAATAAGTTTTGTTAAATGTTAGCTGCTATTATATGTTTAAGAAACACAATTTTTATTTTAGCTCAAAACTAGGTAAAATGAATTTAATATACGCGAGATAAGATTCAAATCTACTGAAGTGTTATTTTAAGAGTACCTATTGCTTTTTTTAACTTCAAAAGCCCTTTAGTTCAGTATTTACTCGAATGACCGATCTCTTAAATTTTATATGGCATATTGAGTTTGGCTGGAAAAACACTAACCTAATATTATTATTATGTGTCCAGGTTTGTGCGTTACTTCTTTTGAAAATAACAAGCTGTTGCCGCAATTTCGTTCACGTGGGATTCGTTGATCACCGCGGGCGGACTAACGCGTGGCAAACATTTTGCTCTATGCCCGTGGCGCTATCTACTGGGCTTTGGTGTAAAATAATTACTGACTTTGAAATCCCTGTTTTAGAAGTTCTTGTATTTTTATCGAAAATCAAGTATACCTACGAAATTTCGTTTTTCAAACTTCATAAATGTCAGAGTTCCATAATACCGTTCAACCCTTATTTTAGAGGTTGAATTCCCAAAAAATGATTCTTAGTGCGCTACGATGTGAAAGATTTCAAGATTCTAGGCCCAGAGGTTTAGGCTTAGCGTTGATGTATCGATATACCAGAATGAAGTTAAATAATGAAACTAATTTTAGGATACACTTAACTTAATTAAAAATGACAAATTAAATATAATAAGTATAAGAGTGCCTACATATAACGCATTATACCTAATTAAATATAATGTATTTGAAAAATATATGTTTCTTTTACTGTAATATTATTTTTTTTATTTCTGAAAACAGTAGATTTTCACTATTAAATAATAATATGTATACCTACACAATTCACACATCCCGATATATCATCAAATATTTTAATATTTCAATACATCAAACGTGAATTAAATAGAATTTGTTTCACATTCGTTATATTTCAGTCTTTACACACATATTATGTATTCAAAGTGAAAATCTTGCTTCAGGATATAAAAAAGTATTATAAAAAGTGTCCCAGTTAAGGACTTCAAGCCTAAATCGAGTAATAGAATAAAATTAAGACAGTTTACAAAAAAATATAAAAAAACCAAGTCCCAAATTTGAAAAGTTATGGTTATTAAAAAAAACGAGAATATTAACGTCCTGTGACGGACGTTTCGCTTTTTGAACTCAATTTCGACAACTTGGAATTAATTTTTGCAATGGTTTTTTTTGTTTAACGAAGCAGTATTCAGGCATACATCACCAAAACACACACTCCGTCACAAGATGCTAATTTTCTTCAAATGTGGAATTTGGCCTTTTTAAATATTTTTCGGATAACTGTCATAACTTACCCGACCTTATTGCCCGATTTCGGCTTGACGTTCTAAACCGACACATCCTGTATATTATAGATACTTATTTTAAAAATGAAGGTGCCTGGTCAAAATAATACTTACATAATATAGGTTTACAATGTCAAGAGATTCGATTTCAATTAATTAATTTAAAACTACAATATTTACTACTATTATTCAATTATTATTAACATTATGAGGCAAGTTAAAGCCCTATTTTAACATGATTTCACAATGTATTTTATCGTCTAAAAATATTTTCTCTACTATTAGGCCAGGCAAAATTTAAATTCTATTTCACTGAAAATAAGCACCTATTTATAAAAGTTAGAGGCTTTATAACTACACCTAATTTTCAATCAGTTAATGTTTACATAAATTCTAAGAAAATAAATTTCAACAATAAACTAGGAACTTTAAAACATAATTAAACGTACTTATATAGTAACATTATTCCAACTGTCATAAAATGCACTTCATTTGATAACTTTGATCATCAGGTGGACTACACGTTCGTTGGCTGTGGGCGAACGAATACGACGAAAGACCGCGAAAACGTCCTGTTTCACTCATTCCAACCTCTTATCTTTTCATCCGTTCCATTCTGGTGCTGTGCTAATAATAACAATTTCTATAAAAAATTACTTTTCATGTGATGTAAAATGTGCTGAATAGGCTACCAGAAACTTATCCAGAACTGGTGAACCTGACTCTAAAGATTGCTTTTATAATGTTACAGACAAATCACCATCGGGTTCGTTACTTAGAAATGGAGACGGGAATCATCAGACAACCTTATAACGGATATATAATGAGTTTTACATGGACAATCAACCGGCTGATAAAGGACTAAACTATTGTAAGTGACTTTATTATAAGCGATCATAAATTCAGTTGTAATTTCTAAGTACTAAATAATTGTGAAAGGGCTTGGGAATGTTAATGTTTGAAAGATTAGAGAGATAGGTACATATATTTATATAATATTAAAGTTGAAAAAATTAAGAATCCAGCAGGACTCGAACCTGCACCCCCTGGGTATACGCCCCAAGTGCTTTGCCAATTCAGCTATGGATTCGTATGCTGCCGGACTCGAAATTTCTCAACTCTTTTGTGCCAGCCGAAGCTAGACGAACCATTACTTGGTTCGTCGTTGCTGGATTCTTAATTTTTTCAACTTTAATATTTTATAAATACAAAAAGGCATAGCAAAGCTAAAATTTGCTTTAAATATTACAAGATACATATATATTTATAATGTCAAAAGCGTTCAACCAATGACAACTTGAATTTTAACTAGACAGTTATGTAAAGGCTTAGAAGCTAATTGGTTTAAGCGACATTGTAGAATTCAGATAAAGTGTGCCTTAGTATCATTTTTTAACAATTGTACAATGTCGCTTAAGCCTTCAGATGAATGTCCTAAATCGAACATAACAAATATCTTTTCTATTCTATTCTATATTTTTGCTTTAGAGATTAAGAGATAAACGTTTGTTCCTCGATGTCAATGCAAAAGTTAGTGTTTATGGATGAATGACATGGATTCTATGAAAAGTGCTTGTGCGGTATAAGTACATTTTGACGTAGTGCCTACGTTTTGGTAACGATTTGACAGGTTTTATGGCGGCCCTATGCTTTAAGTCAAATTTCTTTGCTTAAGCCAAATATCTCTTGTTTATTTTTTTTCTGAAATATAAAAAATAACAAATTCACCTTATTTAAAAATCAAACAATACTTAATGATATTTGTTAAATCTGTTTATTATAATGTGATATGCTTTAAAGAGTAGACCGTGTCTATTATTGTGTGATTATAAAAGGTTATTATTCAAATGAAAAAAATATATGTTAGATAAATTAACTAAAATGTTAAGGTCAAGTTATGTATAGCGAAAAATTGTAGATGACAGTACTAAATTATACTTGCTAAAAAGAGATAGAGTGTATTTTTTTTTAATAGATACATTAACTATTATGTAGATAAATAACATACCTTCACATTTATTTTGCCTTTGTTGAAATGCTTGTTAGGTTTTCAAAGTTATCAAATGAAGTGCATTTTATGACAGTTGGAATAATGTTACTATATAAGTACGTTTAATTATGTTTTAAAGTTCCTAGTTTATTGTTGAAATTTATTTTCTTAGAATTTATGTAAACATTAACTGATTGAAAATTAGGTGTAGTTATAAAGCCTCTAACTTTTATAAATAGGTGCTTATTTTCAGTGAAATAGAATTTAAATTTTGCCTGGCCTAATAGTAGAGAAAATATTTTTAGACGATAAAATACATTGTGAAATCATGTTAAAATAGGGCTTTAACTTGCCTCATAATGTTAATAATAATTGAATAATAGTAGTAAATATTGTAGTTTTAAATTAATTAATTGAAATCGAATAATATGGGTCGGTTTTTTTTATTTATCTTCAGAGCGTGTGTGTAATATAATGCGTAGTGATATCACGTTTCTGTGTTTGTCTAAATCGCATACCTTGTGTTAGAAGATAAAATACAATCATATGACAGACCTTATAGATATTACAATACATTTATTCTGCAGCTCGTTAATATCCACAAAATAATGCAAATATATGTTTGGTGGAGAGATCAGGCCCTGAAATTACTGGCACATTAGGCATAACACCGTAGTCCTCAGCTGCAGCTACGCATCTATAATCTGCTTTTGAGGATTGTTGATGTCCATGGGCTGTACTCCACTTACCATCAGGTGGACTACACGTTCGTTGGCTGTGGGCGAACGAATACGACGAAAGACCGCGAAAACGTCCTGTTTCACTCATTCCAACCTCTTATCTTTTCATCCGTTCCATTCTGGTGCTGTGCTAATAATAACAATTTCTATAAAAAATGACTTTTCATGTGTTGTAAAATGTGCTGAATAGGCTACCAGAAACTTATCCAGAACTGGTGAACCTGACTCTAAAGATTGCTTTTATAATGTATAAATATTTTTTAAGTAATCAAAGTATTTGTTTTATTGAACACAATGAAAAATAAACTTAATAATAAATCTTATATGCTAGTAAAGTAATAGTGTGCTTATTTTGATGGTGGAGTTATGTCATTACGCATTGCGTTAGGACATAACTATTCATTGTTTGATTATTAAATCAATGTAAATTAAAAAAGTAAGCATATGTAAATCCGTGAACTTCAATCAGAATAAATATTATTATTCAATGCATGACAAAGACTCGACGATGATGAGAATGAATCATTAAATCTTGTTCCTAACTGTATAAATTGTTCAATTTGACAACTAACATGGCCGAAAAATCTGTTCTCATTTAAAGCGCATAGTAAAAACTATAGGGTGAGGTGTCCAACAATGAACCACCAAAAATTTGTTACTTCATAAGTCGGCTTTATGTGAATGTATCTCAACAAAATTTTGTGTGATCATACCCTGGTTATCAAGCTTTAATTTGGCGTTAAAATTATATTCTAAAATCTAACAAAAAATATGTTTTTTTGATTTCCAAGCAAAACCAAGAAATGGTTAACTGTGTACCAATACCGGTATACAGTGAACCAGCGTTAGGTCTACAATGAACCGGCCGTGTACACAGTGAACCATTAAATTAATTTTATTTAAATAACATATCTGGCTGTAAAGTCATGCAGTATAACGATAGGAAGGTAAATAAAACAATATGTTTATGATGTAAAAAAAATATTTTTACTTTAATTTCTCAAGCCAATGTTATATTTTACTTAACATTCTGTTATAAACGCATACATCAGTCTCGAACATCGTAATTTTAAATAGAAACACACTAGCATATCAATTTTATTGTTATTATTTTGTATCTATTATAACCAGAATACAAATTAACAATTCTGTACCTAAACTCTACCTACATTATAAACTCTAAGAGATCTAGATATCTGCATTGCTTCTTTGGTATGCCCACCTTTCTTCCTTTTCTCGACCTTCGATCGCCCCATTCTAAAAAGAACACTATTTTTTACAAGTTTGAGCAATTACAACAGCTTAGCTAACTGTTTCTGCCAATAAGAGAAAAACAAATTAAAATGAAAATGTGGATTCATGCGTGTCCGTATACCCACCAGGGCCCTACGTCTATTCCGATTGAAAGCTAATGCATATCGTTCGTCGTATTCGGTACTTTCCGAAATGTTTAAGTAAAAAAATAGTACCGTAAAGGCTACAGAGAAATCTTGAATTTCTTTCAGCGTATTGCCAGCAGGGCCCTTTTCAGTTTTTAGGGTCAAGACCAATATTACTTATTATCCCGTTTAGCGGTGTTTTAGTACCGTCGAAATACCTTGGTTTTATTTTAAAATAATTATTAATTCATGATGAATATACCTTCAAAACTTTTGTCAAGCCAGCAGGGCCCTTTTTTGTTTGTACACTTTCAGACCAAATAGTTATATTTTTTATTAGCATTTTAATAGTACTTTTCAAATAACTTTACATATAGTTCGAAAAGTTTTTATTTTGGCAGATAATTTGCTTTAAAATGTATATCACGATAGCCATAATATTTTAGCGCTACAGTGCTTGCCACCAATCATGGCAGATCAGCACCGTGCTTATTTTGATAACTGGCCTTTGGCAAATAGCATGAAGAATAATTTGTCCATTTTATTAATATTTCAGACACTATTGGTCATTAATACTTACTTTCAGTTCTTACTAACCTTTGGCCATGATTTTTGGCGCGGACTCTAGTACTACATTGACAGATGCGACACAGGAGTTATTCCTAGTGCGGGTTTAAAATAAAAAGAAAAAAGGGTGTAGTCATTCACAGCAGTACTACAGTCCGCGTCATTTTTCGTGGCCAACGGCGAGACCGCCGTGGTATAAGTTTTGAAGCAAATTATTTACTAAAATACAAACTTTTCGAACTATATGTAAAGTTATTTGAAAAGTACTATTAAAATGCTAATAAAAAATATAACTATTTGGTCTGAAAGTGTACAAACAAAAAAGGGCCCTGCTGGCTTGACAAAAGTTTTGAAGGTATATTCCTCATGAATTAATAATTATTTTAAAATAAAACCAAGGTATTTCGACGGTACTAAAACACCGCTAAACGGGATAATAAGTAATATTGGTCTTGACCCTAAAAACTGAAAAGGGCCCTGCTGGCAATACTTTTCGAGACTGACAGTGAAAGACCGTGGTTCAGGAACCACTGATTTAATGAGGCCAAAGAAACACACATAGAACTTGCAGAATCGACAATAGAGTCCCCACAGATGTAAAGGGCTAAATCGTCCGCATATTGTAATACGTTGCAATTATAATTTAGACACGAAGGAAGGTCAGCGGTGTACAGATTATATAGTAGAGGGCTAAGGACTGAGCCTTGAGGAAGGCCCTTCCATACCATTCTTCTACCCAATTTATCATAAGGAGACCTCAATTCCAGAGGACGCGAGGACAGGATGTTGAGAATGATTTGTGTTATTCTTGACGGAATCTTCAGCTTATTTAATTTCTGTCTGAGGACCGGAAGAAGAACGGAGTCATATGCGGACGAAATATCAAGAAATACCGCAACCACCGACTCATTGTTGCCCAAAGCCAATCTAATATCTGAAGTAAGGATGCTAATGCTATCCGCAGTACTAAGACCCTTACGAAAACCAAACTGACATTTTGGAAGAATACCTTTGTTTTCTACCAACCATTCCAAACGGTTTTTAATAAGGTGTTCCAATAATTTTAACAGGATGGATGACAGGGCGATAGGCCTGAAACCATCAAAATCATTGCAGTTCTTACCTGGTTTTAACAATGGGATAATTATTTGTGATTCACCTCCTTCACATCGTTTACTTTCAAAAACTGTGTTAATCGTCCTTTGAATATTAACCACTCACTTGTTTTGTAGTCAAACGTTGGTAAATTTCCTAAGAAAGGCATTTTTGTACACACGCGAAGTGAAAATAATCCGATCTCGTCGCCACTGATATGTATTCGATAGAGGGTAGGTCTGGAGACAAATGCAAACAAGCGTCTAGTGCGGAAGTTGGTTTATTACTGACTGCTCATCGATACAGGTTCTTACCGTAGCATCGCTATAGCTAGGTATACATCATATGACCATTTATTTTTTTACCGGACAGGCCTCGAAAATAACGGACTGTACGCTTAAATACCGGACTTCTGGCAACCCTAATCTTGATCCTTTCGTTTTATTTTTCCATTTTGTGACGGTTCGAATTCAGCGCGCACAGTAACGAATGTATGGGAGAAATCATAAGTCCAAAGTAAGAGCATATAACTACAAACAACGTATAAGCAATCGATGCATGTTTAAATAATAATATGCTACAAAAAACCGGTCAAGTGCGTGTCAGGCCACGCGCAATAGGTTTCCGTAGTCATACATTACAAAATATGGACATAAAGGGGTTTACTATCTATATTGGTGCGACAGTAATAGTACCTATCCAAATAAAAAGAATACTTATTTATCTATTTTTTGTTTTTTAATCTTCGGTTAAGTTACTATTACATATCTTTACAACCAATGTTCTTAAACTAAATAATATAAGGAAAATTTATTATATCCTCGGCTTACGGCTGTGTGATAGATATTTGTATAAAACCTTAGTTATTTACTCTACTCTACCAACTCTGCACTATATTTAATGGTTTGCAAAAAATCCACCATGGGACTCATGGGCAACGATTCTGTAGTATCATTCTTCTCTCATCTCTTCGATTTGTAACGTAACTCTTTGATACGTAATAACTTTGTATGATATACATACAAAGTATTTTGAAGCGCATTAAGAATGCATATTTATTAACAAACTCTTGAATAATTTATTGAAGTAGGCGAGTATTACCAGTTGATTAAATACTGTTGGTTTCCTAACATCATGACATGACATTACCATGTCCTAGTTTCACGTGATATACTCGTAGATCTATTTCTAGGAAATGTGGTTGTGACCATATCTAGATTTGTGTTATGATCAAATAATTGAAGACATTGTAAATTGACCACAATTGCGTAAGTGCGTCAAGTCGAACGAGCCCAATAGGATAATTATTCGGTAATTCGTACTAAGTGACAAACGGTAGGTTCCATTCGAATTACTTTGTAAAAGCGAGCGCTTATTTAAGCACTAAGTGACAAACTCGATTATTACAATCGAGTTTGTCATGATGTCATGATTAATTGTATTTTGACACCGTTGTTGTAGTGAACAAGCATATTATTATGACCGGAATGGTGGAAACCTTATGGATGGTTTATTAGAGGTTTATGGTGTCTTTAAGTGGATTTGTCGACTATGAATAAAAGTCTTGAATACTGTTCACCGATTAAAATAATATTCTGGCTATACATTAACTAAAACGCTTAATTAAATTACGGAAGAGTGAAATTAAATAGATGCGTGTCTCTACCATTTTATATTAATCAATAGAACAGAGCTGTATATGTATTAATAAAAGTCTCGTAGACTTGCTCAACATTATCTATTAAATAATTATTATTTATTCTACATCTGAGTAAGAAGACCCGAAGTGTTCTATTATCATATCAATTATGAATTTCTTACGCTAATTTATTACTGGTTGTTAATTGCCATCTTTATGTTTTTCAGCTCTGGTGGGCAGTCTGGCTATGGGGACTACGTTCCTCCTATCGCCCTTGTCAGGCGTCCTCACCGGCCTACTGGGACTGCGCATGACTGCAGTGCTGGGCGGCACTATCGCCACTGCTGGCATGGTTCTGTCTTCCTTCGTTGCCTACAATGTAGAAGCCCTTTATTTCACTTACGGGATATTGTACGGCTTAGGAGCCTCGTTCGCCTATACTCCCTCTCTTGCTATCTTAGGCCATTATTTCAAAAAGCGCCTGGGCTTAGTAAACGGCATTGTTACAATCGGAAGTTCTGTATTCACTGTAATCAAAAGTGCGGTAAAAAGGGGCATTTGAAGAAAGTGTGTGACCGCGTTTACGTGAATAATATTGGCAACGAAAACAGCGAGACAGACTCTGAAAATGGCTGCGTTGAGTGTAATAATTTTAACATAAGGTATGTGACTAATCAACCATTAATTTTAAAAATAAATGTTGGGGACAAAACCGTCACCATGGAATTAGATTCGGGCTCGGGTGCTACCGTTATTTCAAAAAAGATGTATTTGGAGAAATTTTCCTTGTATGCATTAAATAACTGTAATTTAAAAATGTGTTTATATAACGGACATAAGATTTCACCTTTGGGATATTTTGAAGCGCCAGTGAAATATAATAATCAAACAAATGTTATACGATTTTTTGTCGTAGATACAAATGGTCCTCCCCTGCTGGGTCGTGATTTTATGTCCACCTTTGGTTTAGTATTAACAAGTTTATTTAAAATTAGTCATGACGATGATGTTAATACATTATTGGAACAGTATTCGAAATTATGGCGAGATGAACTAGGTTGTTTCAATAAATTTAAAGTCCATTTACAGTTGAAGGAAAATGCAGTGCCTAAATTTTTTAAAGCTCGTTCTATTCCGTTTGCCCTCAAGAAAAAAGTTGAATTAGAACTAGAAAGATTAATGGGTTTAGGTATACTCGTCCCAGTTAGTAATTCTCGCTATGCAACGCCGATAGTTCCGGTCCTGAAAGATAACGGCACGGTTAAGATTGCGGGCGATTTTTCAGTCACGTTAAATAAAGATCTAATTATTGATAAGTATCCGCTGCCTAGGATCGAAGAAGTGTTCGCAAAGCTTGGCGGAGGTGAACATTACTCGAAAATTGATTTAAAAAATGCATATAATCAATTTATTCTTTCGGACGATTCTCAGGAGCTCACAACAATAAATACGCCAAAAGGTTTATTCAAATATACTCGACTTGTTTATGGTCTGGCGAATGCGCCGGCAATATTTCAGAAAGCAATGGAAGTATTGCTCGCAGATATCGAGGGAGTCAGTATATGGTTAGACGACATATGTTTGACAGCTCCATCAAAAAAACTGCATCTAATTAGGCTTAGTCAGGTTTTGAATAGACTCGATGAAGCTGGCTTGCGGTTGCAGAAAGATAAATGCGAGTTTTTTCGAGATAATGTAACTTACTTAGGCTATGTTATTGATAAAAGCGGGTTACGCACTAGTAGGGATAAGGTGAGGGCGATTTTAAACGGTCCGGAGCCGAAAAACGTAACCGAAGTAAAAAGGTTTTTAGGAATGGTAAACTATTACAGAAATTTTATTCCAAACGCGTCAAGCATTATGAACCCGCTCCACGAGTTGCTGCGCGCCGGCGCACGTTGGGAGTGGGGGCCGCGACAGCGCCGCGCTGTGCGCCGCGTTTGTGCCGAGCTCGCCTCTGAACGAGTATTGGCACATTTCGATCCGGATGCGCAGCTAGTGTTAGCTGTGGACGCGGGACCAGAAGGCCTGGGCGCTGTCTTATCAACGAGAGATAACGACGGCCGAGAACGTCCTTTAGCTTTTAGTTCTCGCTCGCTCTCGGCGAGTGAACGCAATTACAGTCAAATTCATAAGAGGCTACTGCCATTATTTTTGGAGTTAAGCACTTCCATCAATACTTGTACGGCAGGAGTGAACCGTTTCTCCTTAAAACGGATCATCGTCCTTTAGTTTCGATATTTAATAGTAAAACAGGGATATCGATAACTACAGCTTTGCGTCTGCAGAGATACGCGATTATATTATCAGCATACAATTATACTGTCCAATACGTCTCGAGTGAAAATAACTTAGTGGCTGACTATTTTTCGCGTGCTCCTGTATCTGATAAGGTGTGCGAGACAGACAGCAGATATGACGCATACTGCTCATTGAATTTTTTAGATGCGGACTCGTCGGCCGTGTTGTTTACAGATATCGTGAATGAAACTCGGAATGACAAGACATTACAAACGGTAATTAAGTATAATTATGAATGTAGGTTGGCCTCGCAAAATAAACTGTGAATTGATAAGACCCTATTTCTTATGTAGGACTGATTTACAGTTCGAAAATGGCATTTTATTGAGAGGTCATAAAGTTATAATTCCAACGGCGTTACGAGATCGAATGTTGCG
Source organism: Hypena proboscidalis (assembly GCA_905147285.1). Lineage (NCBI taxonomy): Eukaryota > Metazoa > Arthropoda > Insecta > Lepidoptera > Erebidae > Hypena > Hypena proboscidalis. Next base: position 59,876 of record CAJHVD010000011.1, on the reverse strand, counting down.
CGAGTTACATAATAGTCATCTAGGTATTATAAAAATGAAGTGTAACGCGCGAAAAATAATGTGGTGGCCAGGTGTCGATGGAGACATTGAGCGGTGGAGCGGCGCATGCAAGGTATGCGTTAGCGTGCGGCCAGCGCCGCCACGAGCGACGCCCGCGCCGTGGCCGAGACCAGCGGCACCGTGGGAACGCATCCACATAGACTATTTATCTATAGGGGCTAGGATATATCTCGTAGTAATAGATGCGTATTCTAAATGGTTGGAATGCGTTTATATGGCTAAAGATGTTACTACGCTAGCTTTAATACGAAAGTTAAAACAAATATTTTCGATTTTCGGTATACCTCGCACATTGGTTTCGGACAATGATGTAAAGATAAATTCTAAAGAATTTAATGAATTCTGTTCCAATAATGGTGTACGTTACGCCAGCAAGAAAGTGTCACCTAGAGTGATATGAGTAGAACGTATAATTAGTGCGCAATCTGCTGTAAATGTGCGCCGCATAAAAAATTTGTGCGTCTTGTAGTTTTGAAAAAAAAACGTAAAAACGATTCCTGCTGGAGTAACGTTGTTCTAGCAAGAAAATTCTAGACCAATCATCGGAGATATAAAATACATACATGGGCAGAGAGCTTATATTTGTGCAAATTTGTGCGCCATAAATATAATTTGTGCGTCTTCAGGTTTTCGAGATATTGCGTTTCCCGCTGGAGTAACGTTTTGCGAATTCGTGTATCTCAAAGACCATTATATGTGCGCCCGTAGAATGAACATACACGAATAGCTCTTAATTTGTGCATATTTGTGACATAATTAGATGCCAGATAATATTTATAATTTTCAAGTAATCGCGCTTTATTGAAAACTTAAAAAAATATTGTAGCGCCTAAATGAGAAGACGTATAAACTCGCTAAAAACTGTATTCGTTCCATCTTGACGTTTATAATTACCATAAAAAGTTTCAAAACAGAACCTACAAGCGCTAATGAATAATATTACTAAAAGTCAAAACGACGGCATCATAACTTTGACGCCATCAAACAAGAAACTGGCTCAACCTAAGATGTGTAAATGTAAACCAAAAATTAGTGCATTTATCAAATAATATATAGTAAAAATATCCAGCTTCAACTGTTTTGTATTAGGTAAATATTAAGACTAAACCAAAACAGTTATTCGGCGCAGGTTATCCGACCAAATTCGAATGACTACAAAAAAGCGACGGATTCATACGTATCGATGACCTTCTTAACTTTACTCGCTAACTGGTTGAAACGTATTGTGCCCGAGTACAGTGCAGTAGAAATAGTTATTAAAATAAATTCAGATTTTTTTTTTGATTAGACATAAATAAATTTAGCCATTTGCATTTATTATATCAGTAGAAAAACGAAAAAACTGTGATTTTCTGTGATAAAGGTTCAGTACCATCATAACGGGAAATTCAAGTATAAAGTAGTTACCTATTTGTTGGCCGAGATATAATTTAGTTTTGGATATGATAGTATGATACGCGAACGTAGTATAGACCGGTTAAAATTATTATCAGCTTATGTTTCTTAAAAATTAGCCTAATTTGAAAACCCAAACCTAAGCAGCCCGATATGTGAAACTTGGGTTGAAGTTTTCAAATCCGGCTATTTTTTAAGAAACATAAACCCATAACAAAATATAACGCTCTATAGGTATTTATTACGTTCGCGTACTATACAATCATACCCAAAACTTAATTATATCTCGGCCAAAACAACAACTACTTAATATTTAAATTTCACGCCATGATGGTACTGAGCCACTTTAAGTGATTTTATTGTTTGTGTATTTAAGTAAATGAAAAACTGATCTGTGATTTTAAATAATACCAAATGACTAGGTAGGAAATTTGATCTGTGATTTGATGCCATAATTACTTTAAGAATCATGATTATGATAATAAAAATAATATTTTTTTAAACCAACAAGCTCTTTGATTTCATATGATCAGAAAGTACATTTAATATATATTATATTTTTATTAGGTCATTGTAATAATAATTCCCAACGAACATTTGAGTGTGACTGTACGAACACAGTTTAGGTGTAATACGTTTAGTAAAGGTGGTCATCGATACGTATGAATCCGTCGCTTTTTTGTAGTCATTCGAATTTGGTCGGATAACCTGCGCCGAATAACTGTTTTGGTTTAGTCTTAATATTTACCTAATACAAAACAGTTGAAGCTGGATATTTTTACTACATATTATTTGATAAATGCACTAATTTTTGGTTTACATTTACACATCTTAGGTTGAGCCAGTTTCTTGTTTGATGGCGTCAAAGTTATCCTCAAAAGTTATCTGAAATTATTATTTTGTAGTCGCAAGTTATTATTTTTATAATAACATATCCAAAGATTACCAATTGATGGTGGTAGATCTCTTGTGAATGAGCTCGAGGGTGGCAGCACCACCGTCTCACCTTTAACCTGCCGCCAAATTGTTGTTAATAATCTATGCTGTTGTATCAAAATAAAATACTAGTAACGCCATCTAGTTATATAATGTTTATTGAATGTTTTAAGAAACAATAAATCTTTCATTCAGTCTCTGTCTCACAGAAAAGGTGTTTCATTTATAGGTTATGGGCCCAGCGCAGTGCCCTTTAGTTAGTTTTTTTGCAAGTAAAGTTTAGTTTTTAGCAGTTATTTCGCGATAAACAGTGCATAAAAACAATAAGTGACGATTGTATGCTGTTAATAGCAGATTTACAAGGATGTCGGCAAACTACTTGGTCAACGTGCCTAAGCTTAAGGGGCGGGAAAATTACAATGAGTGGATCTTCGCAGCGGAGAATTTTCTGATCTTGGAGGATATGGTGCATTGCATCAAGCCAGTTACCGGGAAGACTACAGAAGCCGCAGAGGACGCGAGAACCAAGGCAAAATTGATTATGACTATCGACAGTTCTTTGTATGTGCATATCAAGGATGTGAAAAGTACGTTAGAGCTATGGAACAAGTTAAAAGCTTTATTCGACGACTCAGGATTCACGAGAAGAATATCTCTATTACGTAATCTGATCTCGATACGCCTAGATAATTGTTCCAGTATGCAGTCATATATAACCCAAATAGTCGAAACAGGACAAAAGCTTAGTGGGACAGGATTTGGCATCAGTGATGAATGGATCGGGTGCTTATTGCTAGCAGGTTTGTCTGAAAAATTCATGCCAATGATCATGGCAATCGAGCATTCAGGCATACAAATTACAACCGACGCCATTAGAACAAAGCTCATGGACATGGAAACGGAAATTGGCGGGAACGGCCAACCGAATGACGTCAGCGGAGCATTCGCGAGCGGTGCGTGGTACGCAGAGATGGCAACCCACAGAGTACTTTTTTATATACGAAATAGAGGTCTAACTCAGCCATCAAAATGGGAAACGTCAAATGACGCCCTCTGGACGCAGGTTTTGTTACTAATGCCAGCTTACGTAGCGCGTGCACACATACAAGCATACCCACACAAGCGTACTCGTATACGTTGCTTACTCCTTTAGACTACATTATTTTCAAGGTATTTTTAATTGCTTTTCTACTGGTGAATTACTTAATCAGTAGAAAAGCGAAAAGTAATTCACATTATTATACAATAAAACAATGTAATTATTAATTTTCAATATAATTATTTCTTTCTTTCTTTTCAAACACTTTTTATTAAGTTTGACAGCCTTAATTTTAAATGAATCCGTGTTGTCATCACACTCTCTCTTATTTATTAAAATATTATTAATATCTTTACAATAATTATAAATAAAAAATCTGCAGGATATTTTTATTAAAAAATCAATTAATTGTTTGCTGTGTACTGGCACAGATAATATAATACTAGTACAGATACCCAATCTCATACAAAAAATTGACGCCACCGTAAAAAAATTATTTCTGTGAGCTACTTTAATTCACTTTTTATGCCAATAGATGGCCGTACTTGTGAGTAGTCTCAACCGCGCTACCCTAACGCCATCTAGCTTTTGCAAAAGGTAACATAGGTACATGTCGTCCTTGTGTGCGTAAGAATGTGTCTGTGTGCGTGCCAATAGAATATTATTATCTGCATTTGTGCGTGTCCGTGTCAGTATGTATGTTACATTACCATGACGTTTGACCTTCTACAGCGCTATAACACTGCTTCATTCAAAATATCAAACGATTTTTTAATGTTTTGCGATTTAAAATGTAATGTAATAAAATAATGATTACTTTCTATTGCAATTGATTTTTATTTAGACTTATGTTAGTTGTTTCATTTTTAAGGTTATACAATACAATATCATTCACCCAAGAATAAATTCATTTTAATATGATAGAGCTTTTGTTAGCACGCTTGAATGATGCACGTAGCCGTGCTATGCGCTAAACTGGTTCTCAGTGTTCCTGTCAAACTTGGTAGGTATACCACTAACAAATTGGAGCCTACCTATGCCAAGGATGTTTCAATTCATAGGTTAGGTATAAAATAGCTAGGGGCTACTCCCGCGAAGCAGTACTGCATTGGGCTTACGGTTACGGCGGAGCGCGGCGACGGCGCGGCGGCGCGGCGCGGCGGAGCGCTGCGGTCTTCCAACCCCTAGCCATAACAGATCGCCGCGCTTAGAACATTCACAGTTCGCGCGCTGTAATAAGTTTCAATTTTGCGTGCAAGACTAGTATTATCACAGATAATATAATACTAGTACAGATACCCAATCTCATACAAAACTTATGTTAGTTGTTTCATTTTTAAGGTTATAGAGTACAATATCATTCACCCAAGAATAAATTCATTTTAATATGATAGAGCTTTTGTTAGCACGCTTGAATGATGCACGTAGCCGTGCTATGCGCTAAACTGGTTCTCAGTTCCTGTCAAACTTGGAAGGTATACCACTAACAAATTGGAGCCTACCTATGCCAAGGATGTTTCAATTCATAGGTTAGGTATAAATAGCCGGGGCTACTCCCGCGAAGCAGTACGGCATTGGGCTGGCGCTTAAGCAGTTACGCCAGTTACGGCGGCGGGGCGCGGCGGCGGCGCGGCGCGGCGGAGCGCTGCGGTCTTCCAACCCCTAGCCATAACAGATCGCCGCGCTTAGAACATTCACAGTTCGCGCGCTGTAATAAGTTTCAATTTTGCGTGCAAGACTAGTAATAAATTATCTGTGGTGCAAGTGGGTAGGGGTACCTCAGGCGAGGTGTAGGTATAATTTTTACATAAACTCGACTTTCGTTAGGGAGTGAATCTTCTGTTGTTCCCAAGGACGATATAATATCTACTTAACGTTGTTACTTATTTTGCCTTTAGGTACCTACTTCAAATAATAATTTCAAGTATTTCAATATGTCATAATTATATTGTCAATAAAAGAGTTGCTAAAGAAAGTAATCTTTATTTATTTCTGGTAAAGTTTGATCGAAAAATCTAAAATCTGTTTATAAAATCGTGCAATCATGTTTGCTTTGCATTGTTCCTACAACTGTCTTCGTTCGCAAAAACGTATTTTTGTAGCAATCTTATTATCGAAATTCTTAGCTAGACTAAGATTGCTTTGAAGGAAGAAGACAAGGGAGGTTTTAGTCATATCACTCAGTACAAAAAACATGTATGTAAATACCCACTAGTGTATCTAGGGGTGCGCTTTGTTTTTCATAAAAAAATTTCTTCATAAAATCGCAATTATTTTCCGAATTTGTTATTAATAACATTTTTCTTCATACTCATTGACATTCATAATATTGTTTTTCATTCACATCTTTATCCTATTATTTTCTTATATTATAGTTTTTGTTAATGATACCGATCATTCTTTTCAACTCCTAATTATTTTTATTCATACATTTGTTTGTTCTTTTTAATTAATTAATTTCTTTATTTTGAGTGTTACGTTATTTACTTTATTGATATCCATAATGTCAATATAAATTATTTATTTATTTAATTGTAAAAAGATCTGAAAAACATCTCACTTAATATCCACAAAAGCACACAAACAATCCGAAAACTTCTACCGACCGAAGTGAAGGAAACACGCGCGGCCCGTTTATTTGTAAATAAACATTGCAGAAAAACGTTTTGTTTCTGTTCGAAGTACATCACATGACAATTGATATCTATATTATTTTAGATTATAAAAAAATAAAATACATATATATGATTACTTACATTATTAGAAAAACATGTATTTAATATATAATTTAAAAAGTTCGATGATGATTTTATATCTAACTACTATTGGAAGGCAATCGTAGACTCAGAAACTAAACGCGTCATCGTAAGTGAATGTCCAAACATGTTGAGTGACAAAAGCGTCGAACTCCAATTTGTTTATAAAATAAAATTGAAATAAGCGCCATCTATTAGCCACAAATAACCTAACCGCATGAAATTCAAGACGGCGACTTAGGAGTTAAAGACATTGATTTCTTTTTTCTTTCAAATCACTTTGAAATAATTGAAGAATGCTTTTAACGTTTTATATATACGTGCTTTATTTTTTAAAAATCATATTTTGGTCAAAAGTTGAACAATAGCGTTTATAACAATTTATTATTTTTGCATTGCTATACATAACGCCATCTATGGAAATTTTTAAGAAGTAAAAATCTAATGTTCCTAATGATACCCCATGGTACTGGGCATTTTATAAAAGAAAAATCTACAGCTATAAATATTATTGTTGTTATTAGGTTCCTTAGATAGTTTTGGGCTAAATTTTCTTTTAATATTATATAATTTATATCCTGCAGATTAGAGATACAATTTAAGAGAGTCGCTGGGACTGCAAAGCCATTTCTTATTTGCGTATTTCCGATATCTTAAATATTCATGCTCATTAGTTGATATTAAATCTTTTTTACATTCAACACACCCCTTGAATACCTTTTTCTTAGCGCTTTTTACAAAATACCCACTTACGTACTGTAGGCCCCCTATTACGCGTGGATCATTTTTTTCTTCAAGGGGTGTGAATGTTATATCGGGAATATTACTGAGTTCGCAATTTGTTTGTGCTTGTGCCCCCGCCTGTGATGAGAACTTCATGTAATGTCACGCAATTGTCTTCCTCACAGTTAGCTCCAGGGGCATGAACACTAGAGAGTCTGTTTACTAATAATGTTGTAAAGGCTGCTTCAAATCTTTCTGGTGTAGGATTTACGTTGCGACATCCGTGGCTCCTAATGGACCCGAAATTTTTTTTTTCTATCGGGTCTTGATTCAGATGCCGCAACCAAACTGACGTTATACCGTATTTTGTATGCATTTTTTTTAATAATAATTCTGTTCCTTCTAGTGTCCATACCCAATTATTTAATGTGGGAACATATTCATTATTACATGTTCTCGGATTTATAAATTTCATATTTTTTAACATGGCTTTACTGTCATTCCATGTTTTGTGATGGATAGATGTAGGCGTTGCAGGTCCTAAAAGAGGTTTGCCATGTTTTTTTCTCTTGCCAAAGCTGCCGTTTAAGGAATCGAATAATTTGTCGAAGAACAGCAGGATGTCTGCAGTGTTTTTCGTTTCTTCAGGAATTATACCCTTATCTACAAAAAATAAAATTTCGTTGTAAATCAGAAAAGAACTAGTGATACAAGAATGCAGAGACAACATTAGGTTTTGATGACATTTACCTGCTAGATAGCCCATATTCGATGCCACAGTTTGACTAAAAAGCTGCGTCGCATTTTTGACCTTCATCCGGGGAATTTTGCTCGGGTCACAGTGGGCATCTGTCAATTTGGGTACCAAACGGATTCCTTTATACCCTGGGTTTTCCTTGTGTAAGGCCATGATATGAGCCCATTTTGCCGTTTTTACTTCCCCGTTTTTTATATATTTCAGATGTTTTGAAATCAAATTGTTTCGTATGCATTTTATTAGATGAGGTGGGTCATATAATGGTATGATTAATTCATTGTTGACCATAAAACTAATTTTATCTTTAGGCTCTTCTCCCTTTCTTAAAAGGTTACCCCTTGTTTCTTGCAAAAGATATTTAATGCAGTTCACATTATTTGTGCCTTGGTCACACACAGTTGCCACCACAATAAGACCGGCATTTTGTAGCTCAGTTATTACTAATTTTAACTGCATCGCGAGTTCAGGGCCTTTTGTTGCAGCTTGTGAAAAAGTGTATGCAACAGGTTGTTTATAGTTTTTAATTAGTCCTCTTACCATAAACACCTGCGCATGATCTGCATAGTCAGGTTGTGTCTCTAGGCCATTTGTGACAAACCCACAAACCTTGTCTTTTCTTTCATTGTATGTCACATTGGGTTTTAGTGACATTTCATCAAACAGAACGATACATATCTTATGTTCTAATTTCATTTTTTCAGCAGCTTTCTTTATTTGCTGAATCATATTTTTGTTGATTCCTGGATTTATATCTGCCATATTCAGCAACTTCAGGAGAGTTTGGCGTGTCGGCAAGATAAATATTTTTCTTAGAAATCTGTACCCTTTTGGGCTCTGTTTGAGAAAGGACAATGCAATAATTTTTTCCCTTAATGTAAAACGACGGCCTTTGTTACCTTTCTTATGCTCTCTGAACTGCAGTAATGTCAAAATTTTTGATGTGCTGGGTAAATTTTTAAGTGTTTTCAAAAACTGTGGATTCGTCATTAGATTTTGCAATGTCTTGATCTTTTTTGCCTGATGTTTGACCTTGTTGGAGATAATTAAGGATACTCTTATTTGCCTCACTAGTGAGTAAAAACGGTTTTTACTCACTGAATTCTGGCAAGCAAACAATCTTTTTCGTGCTGGTGTGGTGAAAAAATATTTACATTAATGATATTAGTAATAACAATTTTCGGAAACATGAGTGTTATAAACAACGCCGGTAGCACTACAAATGGTATAAATAAAATCTTTAGGATGAAAAATTTAAGGAAGAGTAATCATTAGGATTACAAATCGTTAGGAAGAACAATTTCGGGTAAAGAACTTTAGGTAAGCCAATATGGACTTATCACTACTACTTAAACATTATAGTTACAATTAGAAATTGTCCTTATAAACGACTATATCTGGTAATAGTGTAGGACTCTTGCGAGGGTCAGTCTAATGAATAACCAGACCTTAGTCAGTTATTTAACGGCCAAGTAGTAGCTAATCAACGCTACGGTATTCCGGGTTGAAGGGCATTAATTGCTGAGTAATAACGGGGCTTCGATATTCTAGATCTTATATCTCAGGTACTGACTGCGATGCAATGTCACATACTCTGAATGATATTGAGCTGCTGGCATGCACGCAGCTGGGCACGAAGCTTAACATCGGGTAAGCGACAAGCTTGTGCCGTCAACAAATTTTACAAATCCTTACCATACATAATTATATCATACCCATAAACATAAAAACTAAATAAATAAATAAAAGTTAATGATTAGGTGGTCTTGCAATAAATTATAAGAATTAAACCATCCATATACATAAGGTAAGTCCAGTAGGAGGACCAATCAAAAGACTACTGCCTTCTGATTGGTCCATTTGAATCGGATCAACAACTATCGGAGTGGATTTGTATATCGGATCAACATTTCGGTTGCGTTTCCTAATTTTCAACGGAGTAAAACGTTGATCCGGCCGGATCCACATTTGTATGAAAAAGATTATATTGGATCAACAAAAACCACTCGGATCAACATAGGTTTTCGGATCAACAAAGTGCTCGCCCTACAGCACGCATGATCAACAATTGACGGGTTGGTATAACTATATATATATATATAATATATATATATATATATATATATATATATATAGTAAAAGTACATAACAGAACTATGACTTTGTATTTGACACAAGGATCTCTAAAACTGTATGGTTTTATCATTTCGGAGATACATTTCATTCCGGTGGACTGTAATTGGTATAACAGTCCACCGAATCCACTGAAATGATAACAAGGAGATGATAAAATAGAGGTTAGTTCTACATTTACTCCGAAATAAAATTATTAAAAAAAATATGAACACTACTCAAACAAAACAGTACTTACGGCGAATATAATACACAATTTTGAAACAAATTAAACGAAAATAGCACGAGCTATAACAGCCACCGAAATGAGCATATTTTTGTCCCCATATTACTGAAATGATAAACTTACTTTTTTGGCGGGAAACTGCAAGACGTTGGGACTGGTGCGTACGCGCTGAGAGCTTGAGCCGGACTGATCCGAAGTGAAGAAAGGTGAGAGGGGCGTAACAACGCAATTTTGACGTGGTTGCAATTGCTCCGCCGCCGGCGAGCTGGGCGGCGAAGGCGCGCGTACGCCGCGAGCCTAATGCCGCCCTAAGCGAGGCCGCGGGCGGTGGAGGGGGTTTTCCGCCGCCCGCTGATGCCTTCCGCGACGGAGTGACGCCCTGGGTGTGCCCGGGGCGTCGCTACGGGAGTAGGAGGACTTAGAGTCGGGTGCCCGGTCAGAGGTCGGACTGGGCACGGTCGCCGCGGCGAGCCCTGTGGATATAATATCGATCCGGGGCTCGCCGACCCACCATCTTTCGGCGACGAGGGCACACCGCGGGGTTTTAGTGGGTATTCTGTGCCGTTTAACATCGTAGGCACGGGAGTCCCACATGCCACTCTGCCCGTCCCCCCCACGGGTGGGGTTGGTATGCGTAAATGCATTTCCCCGCGAAAAAAAAAAAAAAAAAAAAAGATGCGTACGCGCCGAGAGCTCGAGCCGGACTGATCCGAAGTGAAGAAAGGTGAGAGGGGCGTAACAACGCAATTTTGACGTGGTTATTTTACTAAAACTTACTGTCCTCCAAAATGATAAATTTTTGCCGGACAAAAGTTGACTGCCTGTCCAATCCATGAGAAAGAAGATAAACAAACAAAAATGGTGTTATTTGATCGAATATATTATCATATTTTATATAATATGTACTTCGTATATTTACATTTCAATAATTATTCATTTGTCTTATCTGCACCTACCTATGCTTATCTCTGCACCACCCTAGGTTGACTGTAAGAGAATGCCATAAGGCATTAAGTCCGCCTATGTACTATTTATTTGTGCAAAAAGTTAAATAAATAAAAAAATAAAAAATAAATATAATGATCAGTCAATATCAGTTAGTTAGTAGTTAATGATAGTCAAATAGTTGATATGTTGTATCTAAAATCATTTGATATACTACTCAAAAGACAAAATAAATATTTATAATATGATAAAAACGCCTAATTAAAACTTATATCACGGTTAATAGATTTATCATAGAATTTTTTATCATAAATACTAACCTGTGCAACACTTGGCATCTGTCAGTTGAGCCCGACAGAACCCCTATTGATGTGGTATCTATTTCTTGGTGGTTAAAAAAAAATAACCACGAAAGCTAAAGCGGGATAAGCTAACCTGTCCTAGGGGTGCTCTGAGTCAGGGTGTTAACCATATTGAAGGGATTTATATATATTTTAAACGTTATACCTAATGATTTTCGATTAAGTGAACGTTATATCTGATAAAATTATACGAAATAAATAAGTAAATAAAATAAAACGTTATATAAAAAAAACTCAAAAGTAAAAAATAAAATATTCGCTAAACTTTGCTTACCTTTATATTAATTTGTTTTAAACAATAAACCCAAATAATTATGTTATACCAATTAATTATATTTTTTTGAAGTCGGCGCCATCATAATTATCAGAAATTTAAAGCTTTCTAATAGCGCTTCGTTCACTCTTTTTAAAATATAAAGTAAATTAGTATTAGTAAGTAAGTAAGTAAGTAAGTAATCTTTATTTGTATGAATATGGTACATAATAGGTGACTTAAACTAATTACAAAGTATCATCATATTCTGCCAATCAAGGCGTGCCAATATTAGTAGGTATATAAATTTTAAATAATTATGATCAGCTGCTTATCTTAATGTCAGCCTCTTCCACATGCAGTTCAATTAATTTCATTCCAGAATTACAAGTCAATTATTAATATCAATGTCAAAATTAAAATTTTTATAATCATTATGTCAATGTCATAATTCAAAATGGAATAATCTTAATATTCGTTTAATATTAGTTCATAAACATACAAAAATATATATGTATGGTTACGATACGATACAGTTTTCCAACATTTTCACCCAACAATAACCACTAAAAATAATAAACATTACATTACATTAATATGTTATATATATAATTATTTGAGGTTATTGTAACCTCAAATAATTATATATATATTACTAACTGTAATATCTGTATATTAATGATGATATTAAAATAACTGTGTACTGTCCTGTCTAAGTGTTTATCTAAAATTAAAATTAAAATCTAAAATCTAAAATTAAAATCTAAAAAAAAAATCTAAAATTAAAATAAATACATACATTTATAAATAAAATAATAATAATAAATACATAATTATACAGGTTAGCCTTACTGGAGTAGTTGACAATAATTATGTAACATAAATAAGATATATTATTATGATTCTGCCAATTGCTCAGTCAACAGTTTCCGCACATTAATCTTAAAACTGTATAGTGTTGTTGCTGCTTATACATGTTTATAGAGGCACAGTTTCGAATACATTCTGAAGACAAACTCATTGCGAGCGATAGAGAACGCACTTATGCACAAAACACAAACGAGAGCTAGAGAGACGGGCATACTTATGTCCTTAATTAAGATTGGAACCATAAATCCGTATTCCTTAATCATTTTTGTTCCAAAATGGTTGTTTTCAAAGCCCCTTGTAGAACTGCGCCTCTATGGTTAGAGTAAATCAAATGTAATAACAAACTTTGACAAAACCTTAATCTACAGTAGCACCACTTGGTGAGACAAAAGACGAGCCCTCATTATGAAACAGGCCCTTAGCGTGTCCAAAGATACATAGCACATTTATAAATATTTAAAACTCAACGTTTCATTACATTGAATTACAGAAATTACAGAAATTAAACCAATTTTAGACCCAACATACATTACCGACTGCAATTACGTAGTGAACGTAGTAACCATCCTTGACATTTTGTCGCCGACTGCATAATAGAAATGAACTGCCCACTTCGTTACTCCATAATGAAAGACCTTTCTCAAAGAACTTGCCGTATTACTGGTGAATTAAATAGCCTTGAGTGGTTCCGTTGTGAAGCCGCTTAAATAGTAATATATAATGAGGGCTCAATATTGTTCGTCAGTATATTGATTTATTTTGATGGAGAAGTCGAGATGGTACAGTCAGCATCAAAATTAAATCTTACAAGATCTTACAAAGCTTACAAGGCACAAAATGATCGGAAATACATTAATTCAATGGTATGTTTGGCACACAGGGTAATCAAAATTATTGTTATTGCTAATATTATGATAGCTGTCAGAGAATTTATTATAATGTAGTCCAATAACGAATGATATACGGCCCCGCTAGTTAAGTGGTTAGCGTAAGCGACTATCACCGTGGGGTCTCAGGTTTGATTCCAGGGTCGGTCACAAGTGTACAACAACTTTGTCATTATGTTGCCAGCCGAAATATATATAGAAATAAATTAGTTTTAATTTCTAGACTTTCTAGCCAAGCTATAAGTGATATGAAAACGAGACCATCGATCGTGGAATGATTTAACCATGAAGTACTCTTCTTATGCCTCGTTCGATGTCTCTAGCTGGCCCCTATGCCTTGATTATTTTATATATTTTAGACAGAGCAATACAGAGTACGTAAAGTCTTGAGCAGACGTTTTATAAATAGATTAGTATTTTTATTAAAACTGATGTGAGTTTGTAACATTCAAATGATAAAATACGGGTGTTACTCACGAAATATTGGTCTTTTTAGTCGACCAAGGTCGCGCCAGAGTCGCAGTTAGGCTACTCGACTCAAGCGCGATCGCGGTCGACTACATGAGTAACCTTATTTCATAATTTGAATAAAATATAAGTATTTTGAAATAATTTTGTGGGTGCTGTATTGAGCGGTGTAATATTTGATCAAGTCAAAATTCAAAGTACATTTTTCAAGTAACCACTATGCTTTTGTTTCAGCTTATGGTATAACAAACATAGAACGTTGTAGGTTGCAAAAAAACAACGAAACGCATTGCTCTGATTGTAGACTAATAGAAAAAGAACCGGTTTGTGGTATAAAAAAAGATGGCGAAGGGTTTAGAGTCAGACTATTCGAAAGTACATGTCATCTTTCTCGAAATAATTGTAAACAAAAATCACAATTTACTATCACAGATTTATTTATTTGTGGTAAAGAAAACATCCGACGAGCAATTGCAAATAAAAGGCTTAATGATATTTATGATCGAACTGTCGTTGATGAAGAAATGAGTGAAATCGGTGAAACAACAGTGGAAAAGCTAAGTGGTTATATTGATAAACTTAGTGAAACTACAGTAGTAAACCAAAATATCAATGGTATTGGTAGAAGTGGAGTTACTATAATAACAGAGGAAAACAGAAATGATATTAGTGAAGTTGATGAAATCTCAAAACCAGACCAGACCATCGCAAACTTTGGCGAACATGAGAAATTCTTGTCAACAGACCAAACTATCAATGTCATTGATAAAACCAAGACAACAGAGCAAGTGGTTAGTGCTGGTGAGCTCAGTGAAACAATGACAACTGTACAAACTGTCAACGATGTTGGTGTCCTTGATGAGATCAAGATAACAGAACAACACGTAAATGACCCTGATTTTGTGGAAACTACAAATCACTTATTTAATGATATAAGGGAATCTACCATATCGGATCCAGCTTTTAATGGTATCATCGAAAATATTACGATATCCGATCATATACAAAAGAAAAATACCACCCACAAAAATATAGTAGTAATACTTGGTTCAATGGCGGATATGTTAAAAATTAATCAAACCGTTGAGAACTTTTTTGCTGCTACCCACGTTTTAGATTTACCCGTTAAAGAAGTTCAGCCGACTACATACGAAAATACCCGAAGACGGTTGATAAGAATTTTCGGACCTGTGAAAGTGTTCACGCCCTGGCTGAAGATACCTGAAAATATAACCGAGGATTATAATAGCAAGCCTACTTTGTCATCTTGCTTCCATAAATGTCCCACGGTAGGTTGAATACACCTTTGGCTTAGGTTTAAATGATCCCCAAACAAAATGAACGTATGTTATGTGTACCAGAGTTGACACAATGGTCATGGTAAAGTTGATAGTAGATATCTAATTTGTTTTTAACACCTCTGTGTACACCACCAATGATGAAGTTATGACCTAATACAGAAAAATATCAGTAAGACTAACTAACGGGAACGATTAGACACCGGAGACGATTGGACTTACCCCACTTCTCAAGTAACCAGCAGACCATTCTATGCAGGTCAAAAGACTTCAAGGTTTTGTTTATTCCTTAGAAATGTCCAGACACCTACGCTCCGGTGTGTGGAGTACCAGGCATTGTTGCGAGAGAGCCTTCGCTGATGTTCCAGAACCACTGCTTTATGGACGTGGCACAGTGCAAGATGTTTTGGGAGGACAAGAGCTGGACTGCTGAGAGCTCTGGTAAATATAATAATAATAATATAATAATAATTTATTTCCAAAAAGTAGATTATACATGGCATACAGAGTTGTCTTATTATAATTATAGTTATGAAGAAACCAGTAAAGCTTTAATAAAAGGGATCATAGGACTCCCTTTTCTAAACTAGACAGGAAACCTGTCTGTATCTTAGGAAAGGGATTTTTAAAATGTCTTAATACGGTTACAATCAATATTGGTACGTGCAGTGAGCGAACAATTACTACTTGTATTTTTTTTTTATAAAAATGCTTCTTCAACATATAACGCTTACGTACTCCTTGACCAGTGGTCATCTTTCGTCATGATTTCGATCCGTAGTCCATCCTCACAACAGATAGGAAGTCTTTTAGGCAAGGTAGGAAACTATCTTCCTGCACTTATATATCCCAGCCGACACAAATATGAGTCTGCTCATATTATTTTTTTTAGAAGGTTCCGCATCTTTTACCAACGATAATCAACGCAAAGTGATAACCAGAGAGTGTGGCAGATGTGGATAATACCCATAATTCATTTTTTTTTAATATAATAAAAATGAAAAATGTCTATGGACATTATATATGGAGGTATTACGAAGTGGTGCACTGTACCATAAATTCGGTGAAGTTAAAGAGATTACGAATGGACTGTCAAAGAGTTTTCACCTCAGTGTTACTTTGTACTTGAAAGTACAGTCAGCATCAAAAAGATCTTAGCTTTGAAGATAGTGAAAATGATCCGAGTAAGATAATTTAAATTTTATGTTAGCATACAGGGTATTCAAAATGATGTAAGCATCCAGAGTGGTCAAAACATCTTTGCAATCAGTTGTCAATAATATTGACTCAATATTATGATAGCCATAGACAATATATTATGGTAGCTAACATAACATAACATCACGCCTATACTACCCAGATGGGTGTGGCAGAAGTATTAAACACCCGTACTTCATCTGTTATGATTTGGGTACCATCACATAAGGGTGAGCCTATCGCCATACACTGGTTATAAATCCAATACCTACCGTGCTGTTGTTATACAGGGGTGCATGAAAGGAGCCTCCCCGAGTGACGTTCACAACGATGCCCTACGTCCGGCGCACCCTGGGCAATTCGCGAGTTCTGCAAAGCGAATTGGCAAATCCTTTCTCCACGATATGGCAAGTAAAAATAAAATTAGACTTAGCCATCGATACGACGAAAAAGTTGTTATACATATATTACACTTGTGACCGACCCTGGAATCAAACCTGAGACCCCACGGTGATAGTCGCTTACGCTAACCACTTAACTAGCGGGGCCGTATATCATTCGTTATTGGACTACATTATAATAAATTCTCTGACAGCTATCATAATATTAGCAATAACAATAATTTTGATTACCCTGTGTGCCAAACATACCATTGAATTAATGTATTTCCGATCATTTTGTGCCTTGTAAGCTTTGTAAGATCTTGTAAGATTTAATTTTGATGCTGACTGTACCATCTCGACTTCTCCATCAAAATAAATCAATATACTGACGAACAATATTGAGCCCTCATTATATATTACTATTTAAGCGGCTTCACAACGGAACCACTCAAGGCTATTTAATTCACCAGTAATACGGCAAGTTCTTTGAGAAAGGTCTTTCATTATGGAGTAACGAAGTGGGCAGTTCATTTCTATTATGCAGTCGGCGACAAAATGTCAAGGATGGTTACTACGTTCACTACGTAATTGCAGTCGGTAATGTATGTTGGGTCTAAAATTGGTTTAATTTCTGTAATTTCTGTAATTCAATGTAATGAAACGTTGAGTTTTAAATATTTATACATGTGCTATGTATCTTTGGACACGCTAAGGGCCTGTTTCATAATGAGGGCTCGTCTTTTGTCTCACCAAGTGGTGCTACTGTAGATGTACATAGTACTGGAATATACGATTAGAACACATCTAATTTATGTCATTGGGATTGGTGATGAGATTATTGATAATGAGATCTGATATTATTATATCGCGAGTAAACTTGCGAATACAATTTAAAAGAAAGCAAGATAATCGCAGAAAAATAATGTTAAAGATAAGGTTTGTTATGTGTGGTCATAGAACTATTACTCCTAGAAACCGAGTACACGCATGAAATGTAAAGCCACTTTAATTGTGCCGTTTCAGTTCAGTGTAACTCTCTGGTATTTATCAGATTTTCGTTTAGTTTGTCTGTCCGCCAAGCGGTGCATTATAATTTTCAATCAATCTGTTTTTAGCCTTACTTTATACTTAAATTCATACAAGCAGTTTATTTATCTAGGCATTATAAGTCTATGCGTGTGTTTGAATGAACCTCGCTTTTGAAATTTTGAAATTCGAATAGCGCGAAAGTTTGAAGATAAGAATTATTTTAAAATTAAGTGTGTAAGGCACAGGAAATATTGTTATGTAGCCATTCAGCCTATAGGAGTATTGTGATAATATCTCCACAATGATTTTAAAAGTATCATTCGATTATTTTAAGAGAATTATTAAAGTGATTCTGAATGATCTTGTGTACGCTTGCTACGCTTGATAATTTAATTGTCTTAATGTTTGTTTTTATTTTAATTTGGTTAAAATTTTTGTTACCGTATTTAGTTTATAAATAGACTGTTTTATTTGTTTAGTGGTTAAGGTCGCATACCTTTTACTGCAATCTCGGATGCGAATCCTGATTTGTTGTTATTTGGAATTACCGAACTTCGTTCCATCCGGATGTCCCTTGACACCTCAGTAGTTTTTTTATTATATAACGGTGTCAATACAAAGAATAAAATAAACAGAAAAATCTTAAAGGATATAAAGTATATATTTTCCAACCGGATGAACCTAATACAGAAGAAATTTGCGAGGTTATAGAGTTTTCTACATATTTGCGTGCTCAGGTGAACGGAAATGGGAGTCTGAAGGGTTTATCTAGGGCTCCTCACGTAGCCTAGTAAGGCCCTGTTTCTCAATCTTCAAAAAACGTGACTTTGACTTTCAATTTGTTTGTTATATTTTATACTTTGTATAAAATATAACAAACAAATTGATGTAACAACTATGTTTGACGTAATGTTTGAATTGTATCAATGTTATATTTAGCTATTTTATTTTAATCATCTGCAAAGTATCTTTGTCTCTTCATTTGTGGAAAAGGCTCTTAGTTTGGAATACAGGGGTACGAATAGGCCTTCAGTATACTGCATGAGTGCACGGTTGGCGTAGTGGTTATAGTGGTAATCTCTCCACTTTCAACTGCGCTGTGTTGTGGGTTCTATATATGTCCCTACACAGGACAAATATTTGACGACCGGATGGCGGAGTGGGTAGTGTAGCTGCCTGCGACGCCGAGGTCGTGGGTTCGATTCCCACTTAAGACAAATCTTTGTGTGCATGAACATGGGGGTTTGTCTTAGTCTGGGTGTTTCTATGTATAATAAGTATGTATTTTCTAAAAAAAAGTATATATGTATTAGTATCAGTTATTCTAGTACCTATAGTACAGGCTCTGCATAGTTTGGGACTAGATGGCGTTGTGTGTGAGTTGTGAAAAATTTATTTATTTATTTATATTTATTTATTTGTGTGATCTGCAAAGATTTGTTCTGACTCTGGATCCCAAGTAGCATTCGGGGTTCTATAGAAGATGTCTAGTCGTTCACATGTACTCCACAAGCTGTGTAAGTCAGCTGTATAAGAGTTGTATAGCTTGCTATAACGCTCTTATAGAACCAGTTTGGGCACAAATAAGACAGCCTTAAGTTCACTATGGCTGTACATTAGCAGTATAATAGCATTATAATAGCAGTTTAAGTAGTAACATCGGAGTTAAGGCTGACTTGCGGCGCTATATGGGACGCAGTGTGATCCATACAATGTCCATGAGCGTAATAAAGGGTAACAAGTGGCTAAATACACAGCCTTCACAGTTATAAAATCCTACAAAAGTACTCCAGTGCTACCTAAAATTCACGTGTGTCCTAAATTATTTCTTTATTTTATAATTATTGACAATTGTTTGGTTTTGTGTGTGCCACCCAGAAAACATTAACTCCGGCGGATATTTGGATAAAAATTTATGATAACACGCGGTAAGTACCTTTTTCAAAGACTTAATAATGTTAATGCCATGGGAATGCAACTTTATCGTGAAATGTATACATATTTACAGCTAAAATATTCACGCGCCTCTGTAAAAACGCGATATTCATTTTAAAATATTTAAAACTGGCTAAGAGGAAATCTACAATTTTCAGTTTTTGATATTATATTGGCATTATAATTATACTACGGTAATTAATTATAACATGAAACCAAAACTCAATCGCTCTATCTGCGTATTTTGTGATAAATCTGCATGATAATTTTTGAGATTATTATTTGGTAAATATTTTAGGTTAGAACAAAATGGTGGCAATGAAATACCGCCATGTGAACTGTTATAACTCCAATTTAATACCTATTACACTTCCCACAAGCTGTGTGTTTATTCGTCGCGTGCTACAATTTGTGAAAATGAATAAAAACTCTTGGAAAATAAAAGCGAGAACCGGTGGAATAAGAAGAAAATTGCAAAAAAATATTCGCTAATTGTAAGAATAAACAGTCGATTGACAACGACGCCCGAAAATGAGCCCATCGATACGGCGTCAACAAGTGCGACTTCAACCGTTGTTCATGGTGGTTCTGTACATGATGCAGGGGAAAATGTGTCTGAACCTGAAACTTCCCTTCAAAATATACAGATATCAGAGTGTGGTGATTGCAGTTCTAGTGATAGTCAATACAATTTTGATTTGGATAATCATTTAATCTTTCGCAAAAAAATAAGAACATGGGCTATTAAAAATAGTATTCCTCATTCCGCTTTGAATAAATTGTCAGGAATAATAAACGATTTTAAATATAATTCGGACTTGGAAAAGAGTTTTCATCTTTTGCGAGTCGTGCTCGGTTTTTAAATCTGTAGGCCAGAATAGTTTTCCACCGTCCTCCCAAACAGACGGTACTATACTTAATCTGGGTCGTCCTTTTTCCACAGTTTGTACAATCTTAAACGGCATTGTCTGAAAGAAAATAATTGGGTTAATACCTACTAGTACATTCATCATCATCAAAAATAATAATTATGTAATATCTGTTTTTACTAATTAAAATTAAATACGAGACACACATTAACACATACACAACGAAGCGTTACCCTTGAGCCAAAATACCACCATACGAATTTAACACATCCCGATTTATCGGGCCCGATTCACATTCCATTCTAGAATTACCTACAATAAAATTATTATTGCGGATCTCTAAAATTTCAGTATATTGAATGATGATACACAATTGACCTGAACTACATCTTAAAGTGATTTGATTTGATTTGACTAAAAAAAATATTATCATAACTTAAAAAAAACACACGCATAGACTTATAATGCCTAGATAAATAAACTGCTTGTATGAATTTAAGTATAAAGTAAGGCTAAAAACAGATTGATTGAAAATTATAATGCACCGCTTGGCGGACAGACAAACTAAACGAAAATCTGATAAATACCAGAGAGTTACACTGAACTGAAACGGCACAATTAAAGTGGCTTTACATTTCATGCGTGTACTCGGTTTCTAGGAGTAATAGTTCTATGACCACACATAACAAACCTTATCTTTAACATTATTTTTCTGCGATTATCTTGCTTTCTTTTAAATTGTATTCGCAAGTTTACTCGCGATATAATAATATCAGATCTCATTATCAATAATCTCATCACCAATCCCAATGACATAAATTAGATGTGTTCTAATCGTATATTCCATGAAATGTACATAACAAAATTAGTAAACATTCTGTGGTAATATTAAAAAATAATTTGCTTTTGAATGTTATGACGCGTACACTTGCTAAACACACAATAATGATGAGATTATAACGCGTATGACTTGGTTAGCACAATAGTAAAGAAAGGTTATAATGTGTACTTGCTAAAATACAAAAGCATTTATTATCGTGTGTATAAAATCTTTACTTACCTAAATCCATCAGCAATATCCAGAACTTGTGCAGAAACACTGTCAGGATTCATTATTGTAACTATTTTTAATAATTTATTATGTACAAAACACCTGTATACACTCAACAAAAGGCGGGAATTGTATTTTTTTTTTAAGTTATGATAATATTTTTTTTAGTCAAATCAAATCAAATCAAATCATTTATTTCCATGGGCCCCAAGGGGCGCTTGAACACGTCAAAACAAACATCAAAACAAAAAAATATAAAATTAAAATAAAACTTAGCTAACTAAATTATAATACTTATTGTAATAAAATGATTTGACACCGGAGCTTAGATTGACTTTAATTCAACTTAGAGAATTGAATTAAAATCAATCCAAGTACCAGCTCCGATGGGTATTGCATCATGAGAAGAGCTGGTGAGAAACTCATGTGCACCATCTTTTCAAATAATTCATACAATATTTGTTTGTTTTTTGACAATAATTCTATGTGTAAGTTATAGCAACCAAAACAACATTATAGCTAAATATGGTTATAAAGAGAAAATGCAATTAAATTATTGTAAATAAATCCATAGTAAAGAGATGTTGACTATAATAGCGTCTTAAAACAAAACATTCCAATACATAAATGGAAGACGTCAATAAATGGTATTGGAGGCAAAGTTGACGCAATCGGTTTCGTTTATTTACAGTTAGAAACGCAGGGATACTATTTCAGTCACAAGTTTTATGTTTTTAATTCTTTGCCATGTAAGGCAGATGGCATAATTGGGTATGACTTCTTAAACAAGTTTAGATCACGTATCAATCTAGAACATAAACAATTACTTATTTATACACCGTTAAATGATGAGATTGTTTTAAAATTAAGTAGCCCTGAAAAAAAAACTTATAATATTCCGTCGAGATCGGAATCGATACATTACGTGGAAACCAATTTAAAAGACGAGTGTGTAGTCTGTGCAACAGAGTTATGCGAAGGTGTCTTTATGGCTAGTAGTATAGGGGCACCAGTCAATGGAAAAATCCCAATAAAAATATTAAATACAACAGAAAATTCATTAACATTGAATGAAATTAAACCTAATTTACATAAGTTAAGTGATTATAATATCTGTACATTTGATAGTTGTTTACGTAACGCGGATCGCGTGAAGTCTTTGTTATCACAACTTAAGTTGCAACATTTAAACTTAGAGGAACAGGTTTCCATTGAAAACTTATGTGCAAAATATGCGGATATTTTTTATTTACCAGGTGACAGATTAACTACCACACCTATATACAGTCATAAAATTAAATTAAACGATAATAGTGACACTGTATATGTGAAACCCTACAGATTGCCACACTCTCAAAAGGCTGAGGTTCAAAAACAAATTAATGAAATGTTGTCTCAAAATATAATAGAGCCTTGTAGAAGTGAATGGTCGAGTCCGGTCCTATTAGTGCCAAAAAAACATGACCCTGCTGGCGAAAAAAAATGGCGTTTAGTTATAGACTACAGAAAATTGAACAATTGCATTAAAGATGACAAATTCCCATTACCGAATATTACCGATATACTTGATTCTCTCTCAGGCTGCATTTATTTTACTCATTTAGATTTATATCAAGGATTTTTTAATGTTAATTTAGATAAAGAAAGTCGGAAATATACAGCTTTTAATTCCGGTCAATACCAAATGACCAGAATGCCAATGGGACTTAAGACAAGCCCAAATTCGTTCTCGAGAATGATGAATATAGCCATGGCCGGTCTCACGTATGAAAAATGTCTAGTATATTTAGACGATTTGATTGTTTACGGTAGAAATTTAAATTCAGCCATAAAAAATTTAACAGACGTATTTGAGCGGTTGCGAAAAACAAATCTTAAATTGAATCCAATTAAGTGTAATTTTTTGAGGAAGGAAATGTTATATTTAGGACACATAATAACATCAGAAGGTGTCTTACCTGACCCACAAAAATTAGATATTGTAAAAAAATATCCAGTTCCATGCAATTCAGATGAAGTTAAGCGGTTTGTCGCGTTTGCCAATTATTACAGGAAATTTATAAAAAACTTTGCTTCGATTACACAACCTTTAAATAACTTATCTAAGAAAAATGTTAAATTTGAGTGGTCAGAAAAATGTCAAAAGTCGTTTGATCTATTAAAGCAAAAATTAATTACGCCACCAGTGTTAGATTATCCTGATTTTTCTAATAAAAATGAGTTTATTCTTCAGACAGACGCATCTGGGTTAGCGATAGGAGCTGTTTTAGCAAATCAAAATGGCAAACCAGTAGCATATGCATGCCAGTAGGACATTGAATAAAGCGGAAAAACTTTACCCGACGATTGAGAAATAATTATTAGCGATTGTTTGGGGCATAAAGCATTTTAGACCGTATCTTTATGGTCGCAAATTTAAAATAAAAACTGACCACAAACCGTTAATATACTTATTTAATATCAAAGAGCCATCGAGTAGGTTATTAAAATTCAGGCTATCACTAGAGGAATATGATTTTTGTGTGGAGTATGTTAGGGGTTCGAACAATGCAGCTGCAGACGCATTGTCTCGGATCGTCTTAACATCTAAAGATTTGCGAGATATGCAAGATAGCATGATAAATGTGATGACGAGAGCACAGAAATTAAAGTTAGTTTCTAAAAAAGACATTTCAGATACTATAGTCTCTACTGATGACTGGTCTGATCAACCAAGCGTTGTGGAAACTCATAGTAAGCCTAAGATGTCTATTGAGCTTAGATTTATAAGTAATGAAAATTTAAATAAACTAAGAAAAAAACGTATAATAGAGGAAGAAAATAAAATATTTTTATTTGTGCAAAAAGAAATGACTATATACATACATCCAGCTACTCGATCGCAACTGACGCCAGACGCTTTTGCGAGAGAGCTGGAAACGTTTTGTAGTAAAATAAATGTAAATGAAGTATATTTTATAAGAAATAAATTAAACGACGCGTTCATTGATAAATTAGCACAAACAATAAAACAATTAAGTAATTGGACCGGTCCCCGTTTATGTGTTTTGAAAGAAGTTGAGAGGATACAAGATAAAGACGAAAGAAGAGTTATTTTGAACGACTTTCATCTGTTACCTACGAGTGGCCACGCAGGTATTAGACGAATGGTAAATAATATAAAGAAATATTATTTTTGGGAAGGACTTGAACGTGATGTTACTCAATTTATCAAGAGATGCGACAAGTGTCAAAAGCAAAAGCATTCAGTGCATATTAAAGAACCGATGGTAATATCAACCACGGCCCACACTGCTTTTGAAAAAATATATTTAGATGTAGTAGGTCCATTAGATAAGGATATGCATAATTTCTCTTATATATTAACGCTACAGTGTGAATTAACCAAATATGTTGAGGCTTATCCTTTAGTAACTAAAAGCAGTGCAGAAATTGCTAAAACCTTCGTAAATAACTTTATATTACGTTATGGAATACCCAAAGAAATAGCAACCGACAGAGGAGCTGAATTTATGTCTGCTACAATGCAAGAGGTATGTAAATTACTTTATATAAACAAAATGAACTCCACGGCATACCGGCACGAAAGTATCGGAGCGCTCGAGAATTCCCACAAAAGTTTAGGTGCGTATTTAAGAATACATACGGATAACCATCCTGAACTATGGAGCAGTTGGCTTCCTTACTGGAGTTTCAGTTACAATACGTCGGTCCACACTGAGACCAAATATACACCTTTCGAATTGGTTTTTGGTAAGAAGTGTAATTTGCCCAGTAGTCTTACGAAATCCATCGATCCTCTATATAATCACGATAGCTATCCTTTAGAACTAAAATATCGATTACAAGTTTCCTTGAACGAAGCTAGAGAAAACTTAATTAAGTCTAAATTATTACGTAAAGAAAAATATGATCAAAAATCCAACCCAATTAAATATAAAAAGGATGACTTAATCTTAATTCGAAACGAAACTGGTAATAAGTTATCGAATATTTATTTAGGTCCATATATTGTATTAAAAGACATATCACCGAATGTGGAAATATTAAAAGATGGTAAGCTTGATACTGTTCACAAAAATCGTACAAAATTATATATTCCAGAAAATGACTAATAAATGTATTAGAAAACGTACTTAAGACGTTTATGGTAAAAAAAAAATTTTGATGAAAATGTTATAAATAAATGATTGGTGAATGAAACAATGTATTTTTATGTTACTGTTTGTAATCGTTGTATTTTTAAGTATTAAAATAAAATAAAGCCATAAGTTTTATTTTATTTTTCCTTATGTAGGAAGATGTAGTGTATAAGTATGTACCCATTATATGTAGTTGTCATGTGACTGATGTAACCATATATAAACCTATGTTATTCTTAATAAAAGTTAGTATCATTTCGTACTGCTTGGTGTTTCATTCCAAATGCAATCCTAACATTATAGCATAGCTAAATGCTATAAAAATAATCAATTAGAAACACAAAGATTTGTCCCAAGTAGGAATCGAACCAACAACACCAACGTAGTGCAGAGCCGTAAGGTGACCGCTTAAACCAATACATATCTAACTACATGGTGTGAGAAGATAATACTACTTCATACAAATTTAATTTCTACTAACTCTGAGAAATAATCCATGTCATTTATGACATCTGGCAACTCCCTTTCATCAACATCAGGAATAATAAAACACAACCCAACTAAGATAGTTGTAACAGCCAATTCTACGGCCATAAAAGAAAGTTCTCGCATTGGATGAAATAGGAACAGCAGGTAACTGGCAATAGAGCCCATTTGACCTGAAGCATGGCAACACCCAAAAATGGTCCCTCGTATTTTGATTGCGAAAAGCCTAGGCGTTATATTCAGAATTAGCGCATGCGCCAAAAGCCCGGATGCCAATGCTAGTGAAGAGATGACGCTGTATAATGTGCCCTGAAAAATATTAGAAACTTGATCTGAGTTTTCGCATTAATTAAAACTAAAGTACCTAATCTAATCGTATCTACCTACCTCCAGAAAAAGTTTATAACTAAGTCTCTAGTACATTTTTCTTATTGCAGATCCAAACCAACTAAGCATAATAAATCTTAAGATTTTTTGACAACACCGTTTCTTTAAACATTAGTAATAAATAAATTATTAATCCTTACTTTTTCAAGGAACTGAACTCCGGCTGACAAAACGCCTGTTATAAAAAGATGAACAAGTAGCAGATGCCGCAACAACAATTTCGAGGATGAAAATACCGTCAGGGGCAGTAGTACGGTTGTGAAAGATAACACTATCAACACTCTATAAAGCACATTCTCGACATTATCTTCACTGTACATTCTTACGTAGAGAGAGCTCAATAGATAATAGTAAAACATCCAGAATATGGTGACTCCAACAAATGTTACTCTTATGTTGTGTGTTGCTATGATTGCTAAACATGTTGTGGTTTCTTCAAGGGAGTTGTAAGCCTGAAACAAAATGACTGAATGTGGCTTGTTCAGATAAAATTTTAAGAAAAAGATTGTACTATAAATACTTTTGTAATATAATATTAAACTATGGCTAGTGGAAAAGCTACCGCTACAAAGATTTCTGTTCATTGGTATGTCGAAACCTAATATTCCATCGTGGATACCTAATTTCAGTATCTGATTATTCTGAGCCTAGGTCATAAGCTAAATTGAAATTAATCTAAGCTTCGGTAATTCAAATCATACTATTTTGATAAGTAACATTTTAATTTATTTAATTTGGTAGATTATTTTTATTTGCTCTGTAACTAGTAGTCTGTTGAAGTGTTCAAGCGCCCCTTCAGGTTTATGACAAAAGAAATATAGTTTATAATTATACAATAGACGTACACTTTGATTAACAGGTCTAATCTTGAAATTACTACAAAGTTTGATGCCGTTTGTTTTAGCAGCTTTTGATAGTACTTTCTCGGCCACAGCAACTTTTCTATTATACAGGAACCATTGCGGCGATTCTGGACTCCATCTTAAACAGATAAATAATTCATCCGTATTTACAAAACGAAAATTTATTAATTTTCTAGCAACCGAATTTCCATACGTCAAAGGATTATAGGCGATTTGGTACTTACATCCAATCAAAATGAATCAATATTAATCACCATCGTCGGATAACTCTTTTCTTAAGACTAATAAAAACTACTATGGCAACAGATAGTTGGTAGTTTTGAGATTTAGTCTTCACAAGATACTTAAGAGTGATCTGTCTGTTAAACAATAAACGTGCAAATAGGTATATTGATTAATTTCATTATGCCATTGTTGCAAACACCAATAGTACCTACATAAAAGCCATTACATAACAGAAGAGACAGGTCATTTATGTAAATACGTAATAACGTGGCGCATGGCTCCCATGTGAATCGCTAATTGATGATGAATGTGATAAAACTCACTTCGAACTTTCTTTGTTTAGATAATGAAATATATCAATAATAAATATAATATTACCATGGCTCAACGGCACATAAGTCAATAAAAATATGTGTACCTAAAAGGATGTAGGTATATATAAAATAAATAACTTTGAATAAGGATTACACCGATAGTACTATGAATAGGGATAGGCCATAGTTATTCCTAATCTACACAAAAATGTTTTCCAATTATGGAGCTAGTACCGGAATCAATACATTGTGCCCATGTAGAATATAGAAAGATGAAAGAAAATAATTTAATTCAAGCACTAATCTTAAACTAAACACACAATAAAATAAAAAATATAAAGCAGAATAAAAAATATGAAAATGAAATAAACAATAATATAATTAATAAAGCCAAAGACATCCGTCACGAGTATTCGTGCAAGATTCGGTATATCGCTCAGCGTTATGCTTTACAGCGCTTGCATTGCTGCAAGACTGCGATACCCCACAAAATATGATACCTTAAGCTTGATTAAAAAGAAAACGTTTTATTAGATACTAAATATAAAGATAAATATGAGAGAAAATATATGACAAAATTACCTCAATAAGAGCAAACATAAGCAGCTGTACATACATCCGATAAAACTGTATGTCTCTATGTTTGGAGCAATATTGGTTAGAGGTACCTACCATGCACGTCGTCCTTAAAAGAATAGGACTCATCACGATGGCGCACAGCCAGGAACGCCATTTATTACTGGCTATTTCACACACTGAAACATACGATTTAGTTAATAGAATACCAGCTCGAATCAGTTTTGTTTAGGACAAAGGGATTATTCATCCGAAATGCCTAAAATTAAATATTCGATATTGTTAAGTGACGTACGTACTGCTGTAGTTGATTACGGTGTCAACTAGCCGAGAAAGTAACGCGGAAAATAAAAAGTGAAAAATAATTCCTAATATAAGCTGAAAATGGTAATGAACAAAATATATATAATATATTATTCTGAAAATAAATAGTATTATTCTGAAAAAAAGCGTGGGGCGCTCTGTGCCATATTTTTTATATTATTTTTCACTTTTTAGTTAGAAGTACTTTAAAAGCGTGTTTTTTAGTTTTTTTTTAACTATTATTTATTTTCTACTTTTTAGTTTGGTTTATTTATAAGAGCGTTTTTTTTTATTTTATTTTTTTTTTATTTTTTTTAATTTTTTTTATCGAATTATTGCATTGTCATCGATCTTTGACAGGTGTGCAAAATTTTAATGAAATCTGTCCGTTTAAAGTGGGTCAAAATCGAGTCCAAAGGAGTCGGTTACATACATACATACAGGTGAAGCTAATATAAGCGTGTTAAAAAGAGTGTGTCTTGAGCGAGAAGTGAACCCGCGACCACTGCCTAGCGGCAGTTTCACTACCGACACCGCTATCCGGTCCTCCGTTGCATCAGATGAGATCATTAAAATTTCTCGTTCATTCAATGTATGTGTTTAAAATTAACCAATGCAAAAGAAGGCAGTAAAATTATGAGGACATTGCTCTCGAGTTCAGAAACAAACCAGTTTGTACTTAAAAAAAATTGCATTAAATCATATACGGGTTGGATTTGCACTCTAAGGGTTCTGCAAATAAACATAGTAACTTTGAAAGATTGATTGAATTGGTTTGGACATACTAAATTGAATTGAACTGAATTAGTGACTGCCAAAATTACCAATAAGAGAATTAATTACATCTGGTCTTAATCTAAATCAGAATTTAAAGTAGGTATACCATGTCAAATATTTATTTTAACATAAAATAAAATAAAACTATTGAATAAATCAAATAACTAACTTCATGAGGTAACTAAGTACTAAAAATATTATCAAAAATTCAAGACAACGGGTCTAAATCGCGAAATTATTATAACGGTAAATAAATACCTATGCTCGACGTATTATTAGGTATGTATTTACCTTTATAATAATTACGTGATTAAGTCTTTAATTTTTGATAATAGGTATACTAACATTATAAGTGAAGGACCTAGAAGTTAGGACCTAGGTAATGGTTTGATTCTTATACCTAATAAAATGAAACGATCAATAGTAAGTAGGTTAAATTAAAACTTAAGTCAGTTTGCGGTTAACCATCGCTCCAGGTCAGGTAATATAAAATAAAGCAAATACTGTCAATAATTCTTTCAGTAGCTACATATTTTGTACACATGCCTATGTATTTTATATATATGTATGGTACATACGGTTACCGATCAACCTATAAGTTCCAGTTTAAGATGGTCTTCCGTTGTTTATAGGCTTTCCGTCAGGGGCGTAGCTACCGCCGTATCCGTCGTATCAATTATACGGGGCCCCCGGCATACGAGGGCCCCCAAAGTGCGCAAGTAAGAAAGTAAAAAATTACCTAAGAACTTCGATGGGACATGAACGCCTGTCAGAACTCAGTATTGTCAGTGTATTGTCCATAGATGCAGACACTTTAAAAAAACTAAAGTAACTAAAACTAAAGAAAGTCATCAGCTATAAATTATTTAATAAATCAGTTTGCCGCATTGAATTGTTTATAATAATTATATAGTAAATATAATTTTATGCAAACATTGTTTTCTTTTGTGAGAAATCTTTACCTACCCTTAATAACGACCTCCAAATATTTTTTTACGGGGCCCCGCTAAGGCACACTACGCCACTACTTACCGAGCAATGCGAGACTATAACATATACTGGAAATGTATAGGTTTATTGATAGCCGTGTTTACTTTACACCGTATCGTGTTTTATTAATAACTAGCTGACCCGGCGAACTTCGTACCGCCTTGGCGTAAATTTGATGCACTACTTTATTTTGTATAGCTGACCTATCTTATGTATGCGTACTTATTCAATTTGAACTGGAATCTATAATATCCTCTATATAGAAATGAATACCTATTTCCCTGATGCAAAATTAAATGTATATTTTTCAATCTTTCTGAGAGATTTTCTTAATATTTTTTTCCGTAAGC
The DNA here is from genome assembly GCA_905147285.1 of Hypena proboscidalis. NCBI lineage: Eukaryota > Metazoa > Arthropoda > Insecta > Lepidoptera > Erebidae > Hypena > Hypena proboscidalis. Next base: position 28,894 of record CAJHVD010000011.1, on the reverse strand, counting down.
ACCTTGTACAGAGTATTAGAAAATTCCAAAAAAACAATCAGCCAAATTGGTCAAGCCTTTTTCATGCTATGTCGTGACAACGGAAAACGGGTTTCATTTTTATATATATAGATGTATAGGTGTCCGTCAGTCCCTACGTGTCGCGGTAAACAGTAAAACAAAATATGTTATGTACCTACCTAGGTAGTCATACACCTAATATTTGTGATACATATAGAAAAGATCTATATTACTTAGTACCTACCTACGTATACCTATCATCTTCGTACCTATATACATCCTTATTTGTTTAGACACGCCATATATAATAATAATAGCAGCCCTGTATCTAATACATGTCCTATGGGCTTGGACCTCTAGGTAAATTACCTCTTCTCATGATGAGAAGGGTTAGGAGATAAATTGTTAGACTTCACACTCCCTCGAACACTTTTTAGGCACTCAGGCATGCAGGTTTCCTCACGATGTTTTCCTTCACCGTTAGCGAGCGATAATTTATATGACAAATACACACATATTTTCGAAAAGACGAATCTTAAAGATTTATTGACAGAGGTGTGTGCCGTGGGTTCGGACCCGAGACCTCCCAAGTAGCAATCAAATGTCCTTAAAAGGTATTGTAGATATCTTGAAGGCAAGTAGACGAATTCCAGCTGTTGCCTTGGGTAAAACCAATATGTCCCTCAAGATATCTTGAAGATACACTCCAAGAATCAGTTAAGTAAAAGTGGGCACAGATTTTAACACATAGTTAAGAAAGAGTTAATACTACTCTTTAGATAAACTTAAACCCTACTTAAGAATGTGGTTTTGCAGAACTCTAAACACTGATTTCAAGATATCTTGTAGATTGACTTCAGATCATAAAATAGACTTAAAGATATCTACAATACTTAATTAAAACTATCAATATTGAATTGCAGATATTCGATCTTCACCTAGTAAAGTAAACTTTAAAACTTATTTTGCTTTAAAGTGCTTTATGTAACTTTATTTTAGAAAATATGGTGAACTTATAAATTATTACAAAAACTGTTTTAAGATTAATGACAATGGCGATTAAACAACAAATTTTTATGTCTAATAAAGGCTATCAAAAGGCATTAAATGCATTGGAAATTTAAAACGCATGATTATTTCTCGTGTCAAATCTATAGATAGTGCTATAAAACACACGGGCTTTTAAAATACTAGAAAATAAGCAATACAATTTAGTAAAAAAATATTGCAAAAAAAAAAAATTGTGCTTTTAGTGCATAGTTGTTATTGTTTCTATGAATATGTAAGATATTAATATAGTTATAATGACTTTAACATAAATACAAGTTCAATCTACTTTAGTTTTTGATTAAGTGTTGTGGTAAAATGTTTTATTACTTTTGTCATTTAAGAGGAAAAATGGCGTTAATTCTTAATTTTCCTAACGAAGCAAGATTTTAGACTAAATTGATTTTGTAAGGTTAGTTCAGACATAGTAAAGACAATTAACATTTGAAGTAGCGCTAGTTAAGAGTTAATATACTTAACTTATATTAAAAACTGTATTGGCGAAGTAGGGGGAGTCCGGGAGAGTTTAGCAGGGGGGAGACAATAGCCACTGATCATAGAATCCCTGTATAACTAGATATTGCGACGTTGCCACACTTCTCACAACTCATAGGCGCCTCCCAACTAGCTCACGCGGCGATGTTGCGATCAGCAGTTTCGTTTTGACGTTACAAGTGAAAACACGTTTTTATGCCCGGTAAGTAAATTTTTTCAATTTTCGATATTTGATTACTGTTGTTTACTGTTTATAGATTCTAGCATCCTTGTTACCTTTACGATCGACAGCTTTTGCTTAAAGATTATAGTTTTTTTTGTAAATTAAATAACGGACAGCTTGGCGTGGGGTGGGAGACATTACCATGGCGACGGGAGGAGACTTTACCCAGGGTAATCTCTCCCTCTGTTTCTCTTGCAATAATATTTTCTGTTTTATTTTAGATAAGTATCCACAATGCCCTTCAAATATAAAAAAAAGAAACAACAAGAAACAGAAGCAATTTAGACCTGTCAGTAATAAGAAATGCTGTAAGTGACATTGATAACGGCAAGTCTATTAGAGCTACTGCTTTGGAGTATGGAATAGATCGAAATACTTTACGTAATTATTTAAGAGACAGGACTAAATTGTCAAAAATAAGTGAACAGGGAAGTCAGTTCAAAACAGCTATGATATTTACGATCGAGGAAGAAAAAGCACTTGTTGAATATGTTCTAACTTGCAGCAAAATGAATTATGGCTTAACCAGACAGGTGGCTATGAAACTTGCGTATGAATATGCAACCATTAATTCCAAAAAGGTTCCTGATTCATGGACTTCTAACAACAGCGCAGGGAAAGATTGGTTCAGAGGATTTATGAAAAGAAACCATGAACTAAGTTTGAGAACCCCAGAAGCAACCAGTTTATCCAGATCCACCAGCTTCAACAGAAAAAACGTTACTGATTTCTTCGAAAACCTCAAGGCAGTTAGAGATAAATATCAATTTGAAGCTCATAACATCTACAATTGTGATGAAACAGGATGTACGACGGTGCAAGAGTGTCCTAAAGTTTTAGCGAGCAAGCATGTGCGTCAAGTAGGTCAAGTTACTTCAGCTGAACGTGGCAGTCTTGTAACCGTCTGTTGCACTGTGAATGCTCTGGGAAATGTTATTCCACCATTTTTCATTTTCCCTAGGGTTAAATATAACGAAACCTTTGTAGATAGTGGACCACCAGGGTCACAAGGTGATTCCTTCCCGAGTGGATGGATGACGACGAAGAGTTTTCTAAAATTCATGCAGCATTTTGTGAAGTATTCGAACGCATCTCTTCAAAACAGAGTCCTGCTTATCCTTGACAACCACGAAAGCCATGTCAATATTGAAATCGTGAAATACGCAAAATTAAATGGAGTAACTTTGCTGACTTTACCGCCCCATTGCAGCAATAAGTTGCAGCCATTAGACGTTGCCATTTATTCATCCTTCAAGGCTAGATATAACTCAGCCATGAATAATTGGATGATTAGTAACCCAGGCAGAACTGTTACGATTTACAATATACCCGGATTTGTGAACACAATTATGTCACAGGCTTTTAGTCAATCAAATATTTTGAGTGGTTTTCGTAAAACTGGAATACATCCGTATAACCCGAACATCTTTACAGATGAAGACTTTTTATGTTCCGCAGTAACAGACAGAGAAATGATTGGTGAACTTCCAGAGCAAGATGTTTTTTCGATTGCTTCACCCTCAGTAACTGCAGCACTGCCTTCAGATGTGACCACGATCATTTTACCTACATCGCCTACTTTACAAAGTCACTCAGAGCCTTCAATTTCAGCGTCAATATTTATAAATGAAACTGCGGAGTCTAGAGCGAGTTCGCCATCAATTTTGACTCAGGAATCTGAGCCAGCAATTGCATTAGTGAGAGAATCAGCAGAGTTGCCTTCTACGTCTCAAGATACGGTAGATTCTGTTTCACAACTAAAACCAAAAATAGTTTTACCACAAACGATTCGTCCATTTCCAAAAGCTTCTCCAAGAAAAACTTTCCGCCGTGGTAGACAGCCCGGAAAAACTAAAATTTTAACAAAAACGCCAGATAAGCAAGACTAAGATGAGAATAGAGATGAAAACGCACCAAAAAATAAAAAAATCAAGACAACTAAACAGAAACGAAAAGGTAATGCAAAGAAAAAGAGAGTAAAAAGACAAGTTTTACAGTCAAGTGATAGTGAGACAGACCCTGAAGACAAATCCAAGTATGATGATAGCTCTGATAGTCCATGGGATGAAGTACCAGATCTTATTGATAATTGGTATTGTTTCATCTGTGGAGAAAATAAAGTTATGGATATGAGACTTTGCGCTTTTTGTGGTAAATATGTCCATGAGATGTGTGTTGGACTGTCCAAAGATGATAAGGAACAGTTTATTTGTCCTAATTGCTCTAATTAAAAGAGATGATAAGGAACAGTTCATTTGTCCTGATTGCTCTAATTAAAAAAGGAAGACTGATTATTATGATTATTTTTTTATAAGGTTTTGTTTTGAATTTTACTTTTGTTCTTAATTTTGAAAGTATTTTAATTTTACTGACCACATCCATGGTGTCCTACTTTAAACTGATTTGCAATATCTACTTTTAAGGTTTAACTATTTGTAAGTTTGTTATCTAGTTATGACGTAGATAGAATAGGCTCAGACTATTATGTTTGCTATGAAGATACCTAAGTTACCTTTGATTTTTCTCCATTTTGATAAGATATTGTTAAATTTCTAAGATATTTTGCTGTAGAAAGACTGAAATTATTATGCAGTAACAGTTGGTTGTGAAAGTTCTTATTAATAAGGTTATAAGTTATGTTAGAAAGAGTTTCTAATGGTAAAAGTTTATAAACACTCACTGTTTTAAACGCAACTACTTATCTTAAGAAATATAATATGTGATAGGTACTTAATTCCTCACTACCTGTATGTCAAAGATACTCAAATTATATAGTTCGTGTTATCATTTACTACGTATTATTATGTGCCATGTTTTTTTTATTAAATTTCTTTATTTAATTATAATTTATTATTTTTATTTGCCTAGTTTTAAACCCGGGTAAAGTCTCCCTTCTTGGGGGTCAAGTCTCCCACCTAGGCGGGAGATATTAGCCAAATCTCACTTCAGTAGAAATCGTTAATTACTCATAAAGTATTAATGATTTATAAAACTTTCTTAAGAAAAAATAAAGCTTAATAATTGTGACGTCGCAACCGCACGGCCACCGCAACCTCAAGATGCGCCCCCCACTGCAGACCCCTGTGGGGTATATAAAGGACCTGCGTGCGCGTCGCGTCCTTCTTGCCTGCGGTCACCAGCGCCGAGTTAAGTGTTCCTCACTTCGCTGCCCAGGACTTACCAAACCACTTACCTACCTACCAACCTACGCCTTGAGACTACCTTGTATTTAATAGATATAAATATATAGAATAATAATACCCTTGTTAATCTATCGATTGTTTCTATTTATTCTGCCTACCTAACTAGTCATTTGTAGACCACGTTACAGTGGCGCCCAACGTGGGGCCACTGTAACTCACGAAAAATAATAACGACGTTGTTGTTTCGGAACTACAGCCTAGTTCTACCAGTCACTTGGTATCTTTTGATCATTTGTCTGATGAGCAGAGAGCTACTGCTAACGACATCATCGCCCAATTCACCGATATATCTTATGAACGGCGAGGGCTCGGCCGAACTTCACTCATTACTCATTCGATTGATACAGGTGATAGTCCACCTATTCGTCAGCGATACTATCGTATGTCTCCCGATAAACAGCGTATTTTGTTAAAACATGTCGATGCAATGTTGGCAGAAGATGTCATTGAACCATCTGAAAGCCCTTGGTCTAATCCCGTCATTTTAACGCCTAAAAAAAATGGTGAATTGCGTTTTTGTCTCGACAGCCGTAAACTAAATTCGGTAACAAAAAAAGACGCGTACAATTTGCCTTATATCTCTGAGATTCTGGATAACTTGAGAGACGCTAAGTACCTAACTAGTTTAGATATATCTAAATGTTTCTGGCAGACGTCAATAAGGGCAGAGGACCGTTGTAAAACTGCTTTTTACATTCCGTCACGTGGAACTTTTCAATTTAAATCCATGCCTTTTGGTTTAACAAATGCTCCTGCGACACAACAGCGTTTAGCAGATATTTTATTTTACGGGCCCGAATTTGAAAACAAGGTCTTTTGTTTCGTTGATGACATCGTATGTGTGACAAATTCCTTTGAAAATCACATTTCACTTCTAATTAAAATACTTAACAAATTAAAATATGCAAACTTAACTATAAATTTAGAAAAATGTAATTTTTTCAAAGACAAACTTAAATATTTGGGCTATATAGTGGATTCAGAAGGTCTTCATGCAGATCCTGAGAAGGTAAAATCAATTACAAGTTATTCCACTCCGACAAATAAAAAAGAGGTACGTCGTTTTCTGGGTGCTGCATCGTGGTATAGAAGGTTCATACCCGATTTTAGTACTTTAGCGGCTCCCTTAAATAAATTAACTTCTAACGGCAAAAAGGCTCCACTGTTCGCATGGTCGCAAGAGGCGGATGTAGCTTTTAATAAATTAAAAAAATGTTTATCTTCTTCCTCGGTCTTATGTTGTCCCGATTTTGATCAGCCTTTTGAAATACACGCCGATGCTAGTGATTACGGCATTGGAGCTGTACTTTGCCAGGTCAAGGAGGGACAGGAAAGAGTCATAGCCTTTTATAGTAAATCCTTATCGGACCAGGAAAAAAATTACAGTGCTACTGAGCGCGAAGCGCTTGCTGTCTTATCTGCTATCGAACATTGGCGGTGTTATATTGAAAACGGAAAACAATTTATTGTGTACACCGATCATGCTGCTTTGAAATGGTTTTTAAAACTGAACAACCCTACAGGGCGATTAGCCAGGTGGGGAGTTCGTCTTTCCTCTTATAACTTTGAAATAAGACACCGTCGTGGTTCAGATAATATTGTACCAGATTTTCTTTCTCGATCACCTAATATTATGGATATCGATAGTAATCTCCTCCCAGATGGTAGTTCCTTATCTACTAATGACACTTGGTATTTGAATATTTTTAATGGTTGTTCGCAGTCTCCTACATCCTTTGTTGACTATCAAGTGATCAGTAATAAATTATATCGTTTCAAAAAGAGTCTTAATCCTCTTACCAGAGAATTTCAGTGGAAGGAAGTAGTTCCATCTGAACGGAGAAACGAAGTAATACTTCAGAGCCATTCCTCCCCTACGGCGGGTCATATGGGTATTTTCAAAACTTTCAAACGTTTAGCCCTCAATTATTATTGGCCTGGAATGTATTCCGATGTTGTAAAAGCGGTAAATTCTTGTGATAGTTGCATCGCACATAAGCATCAGAATCATGCAACTTTGGGTCTTATGGGTGAACCTAAGTCTTGTTCTAAACCTTTTCAAATGATAAGTATTGATTTGATTGGTCCCTTGCCTCCTACAAGGCAACAGAACAATTTTATTTTTGTCGTTTGTTGTTGTTTCTCAAAATATTGTTTACTTTTCCCTATTAAACGTGCGACTGCTGACGTAATAACTAGAATCTTAGAGGAAAAAGTTTTTCTGGTACATGGTATTCCATCTACCGTAGTACTAGACAATGGCAAACAATTTATAAGCGCAACTTTTAAAAACTTGTTAAGTAAATATAAAATTCCAAATTTACATTACACACCGTTTTATGCACCTCATGTAAATACGGTAGAAAGATATAATAAAACTATAATAACAGCTGTTTCTACGTTCATTTCAAACGATCAACGCATATGGGATACACTTATACCTAAAATTCAGTTCGCAATGAATTGTGCAGTAAACGAAGTAACCGGTTTTACACCATCTATGATCGTATTCGGGCGTGAAATGGTAACCTGTGGTTCTCATTATGTTTCTAGTAAATCTGATACTAATATAATTCATGAGCCACGTGATAGTTATGCTGAGTCACTAGGCTACTTATCCTCTATTTTCGAGAGAGTACAGGCAGCGCTAATAGGTGCACACAAGCGTAATTGTCATTCTTATAATCTTCGCCGTAAAACGGCAGAATTCAATGTTGGTGATATTGTTTGGAAACGTACCTTTTACTTGAGCGATAAGGATAAATATTTTTGTAAAAAACTCGCTCCTAAATTTATTAAATGTAAAATCGTAGCAAAAAAGTCTCCATTAGTGTACAAACTAGCAGATATGTCTGATAAGCCACTTGGCGAATGGCATATAAAGGATATTAAACAAATAAACTATAAACAATAATGGTATAAAAAAAAAAAAAAAAAAAAAAAAAAAATTTACCCTATGGTTCAGTGGTTAAAATTCTCATTGTCGAATCGGGTATACCATTTTGTTCGCTAATATTCTTCACGCTCATAATTCCTTTAGAATCACATCTACTAATGATGTCGAATTCTATTATTTTCAACTATACGATGTTGTTCATTCATTCATCTTGAAATGTGTCATGCCTTCTGTGTAGACGCGCACACCCAATACTACTTCGCTAACGCGCTACTTGGTAAACAAGTTGTTATACTTACATTTTTAGTTATATTTAGTTCCGTTAGATAAGAATGAGTTTCAATAATCTTCTTTAATTAGTAAAAATTCAATCTTAATAGGTTGCACGTAGTGTTATTTTTGAATGTCATCATGACATTGTTATTTTCAGTAAAGCCGGATCGAGCTGCCGGTGCTGCTTAAGAACTGCTGAGGTCTTCCATGTCAGCCAGGAGCCGAATTTTTTAAGAAAAATTCTGCCCTAACGGAGGGGGTGTGTGACGTCGCAACCGCACGGCCACCGCAACCTCAAGATGCGCCCCCCACTGCAGACCCCTGTGGGGTATATAAAGGACCTGCGTGCGCGTCGCGTCCTTCTTGCCTGCGGTCACCAGCGCCGAGTTAAGTGTTCCTCACTTCGCTGCCCAGGACTTACCAAACCACTTACCTACCTACCAACCTACGCCTTGAGACTACCTTGTATTTAATAGATATAAATATATAGAATAATAATACCCTTGTTAATCTATCGATTGTTTCTATTTATTCTGCCTACCTAACTAGTCATTTGTAGACCACGTTACATAATGCAGCTTAGGGTACAATTTGTAGAAAATAGTTTTTTGTAAATATAAAGCGATTTATGAGCATTTTAGTCGAAGGCGGGTAAACTCTCCCGGACTCCCCCTACTATTTAATTCTTGGTGGTATAAAGTGATTCTAAAGTTTGATTTAGTTAAAACCAGATTAGGTACGTACGTTACTTAATATTTTCTTAACTTGTCTTCACTATTCTTTTTTATTTTATGGTGTAAACAAGTTTATGCAAGATAGACTAGTGAATATTATCTAATTAATAAGTGTAGGTAAGTTTAGTACCTAATGTTTATATTCCAGTAAACATCAGAACACAAGTATTTAAATTCAACAGTAAGTACGTGATGTTAAATAACTATCCAATCCCCATTTATTTAGAATTTTAGAGGATTCCCAAGCTCAGCAAAAAATATTAACACCTATATTTAATAACTTCTGTTCTGCATAGTTGATAATCTTGACGTGCCAATACCAAATAGCTTTTTAGTATCTCTTGATCTTATTTATTTACCTACTATTGTTCTTTACGCCATCAACTAGGAACTAAGTTTAATATCGGCTGTTTAATTTTTGTGTGTATAATTATTTATTATATACCTATATATTATAATTCAAAGTGAAACTAAATAAAAGCTTGTAAAACATCAACTTTTAAAAAGATCATTCACATAAACTAAATGAATTATTGAATTATATAAGTACCTAAGTATAAAAGAAAGATAGCGGGCTCCTAAACACATAACATGATGAACCATAATATAATTATATACCTGCCAATAAATTACGTATTTTCAATTTTTGCCCACAAGCCCAGGCATGAAGGCTGAATGGATTAATAAATCCATAGGTCACTACCACACACTACCACATTGAATAAAAAATATAAAGAGCATTTGGTAGGTATAAGAAAAATAAAGTTAGTAGCTAAAACTTACTTTTTATCGCAATTTTATTCTTATAACATAATTATTTATTTCAATGCCATTTTGCATAATTTACTTCATTTCAGTTACGAAAGGTTTTAAAAATTCATTAGACTGAGGTTTTTTAATACCACAGTAAATTCCAATGGTCATTACAGGCAATGTGTTCATCTCATGAATGTTACATAGAATTGGCCAAAATTCTACTTTCGAACTTTTACACGTGGGTAACCCGTCGATATTTACATTAATACATAAATTTACATTTTTATCAAAATTTTCAAAATACTGCACAATATTTTTGCGAAATCCATTATGCCAGTATTCTCCACTGCCACAAGGTTCGATATCCACAGATTTTACATTCATTTTCAGAAGAGTTCTAGCGTCTTTTGACACAACACCTGGATCATGCTTGTTAAATATCTGCATTAAATCATTGATTGCAGTATGCGGTATATTGTGATTAAAATCAAAATTACGAAATACTTTTGATGCGTGACTATCAGCTGTCGAGTCGGAATCACTGTCCAATTGCGCTATTTCTAAATTATCCGCGGTATCTTTTTCCTCGTAGTCCGTAAACGACACTGAAGTCCGACTCAAAGATATCGCATTGCTTTTATTGGTAACGTTTGCAGCACTTATAGGCACAACGATGGAGTTTATTTTTTTATATTTTAAAATACGCCGACGAAAGCCACCAGATCTTTTTAATTTTTCCACTTCATCCATGATGTTTCTACTTGGTTCTATTTGTAGAGAACGTCCCGTTAAATGTATTTTTACTCTAAACTTATTAATTTTAGTAAAAAGGAATAAAATTATACTCTAGAAAAACAGTTTTTAGAACTTGGTATGACTATTATCTTAAATTTATCTACAAAATCATTTTAGTCTTTGTGAGTCTTAAAAGATACTTCAATTATTACAGTAAAGTTTTAAGTGAGCTTTCAGATAATCTGGTATAGTAAAACAATATTTTAAGTTTTAACTATAGGCATACTTAATACAAACTAGTTTTGAGAATACTTAACCTGGTTTTTGGTATTCCTAACTTGCTTAAGTAGCGGTAGTTTAAAACGATTTAGTATTAAAGAAAGAAAATACTTAACGAAATCCTTTTTGATTTAGCAAAATCTAACTTTAGATAAAGTACAGATATGTAAGATTTACTTGCTATTCTTGTTTGCTACTTGGGCTTTGACTTCACAGTCCTACGGTCATCCACTCGGCTATCGCTGCGATTCACGCCATAATTCGCGTACACTGAAAAGAACTAAATAACGCAGACGCGTGAACGGCACGACTACTATCCCTTCGTTGATGTGTGCTTGATATAATAATATAGTATTACCACAAAAGCGAAAGATCGCCCCAGGCAGTAAATAATTACAAGCTAAGTAATTGCGAATAGACGCAACAGTGGCACGCAAACGGGTTTTATGCATTACATTGTATAGCATAAGGCCTGATCTCCTTGTATGGATGTGGCAGAAGTATTGTAGTCATCATTTCGTCATTAAATTTTTATACAGGCAAATTACATTATTACGATGCCAGTTGTCAGTGACTCAGTACATGATTCTGAGGGCTTGTGTGCAAAAAACGACCTGGGAATCGAACCCGAAAACAATTTATATCGCTAGATCAACTAGATTAACTAGATTAGGAAAAAGCTTACTAGTAATTTGCAAATACAAATTACTATCTAGTATTCTTGTTAACCCCCTCCAGCAAAGCTTAATTCGCTTGTGTTAGGAGGAAGTTCACATCCGTGGTGTAATGGCCAGGATTCGAACCCACGACCTCTCGATCGTAAGACCGATTCCTTATCCATTTCGCCACGGCCACTTAATATGTTTACTACATATTACATTGTTTTTTTTGGTTACCACTAAGTAAAATGAGCTACATAGACATTTTTATTTGTTGGTATTGAATTTATCTACACGAGGAACCATACACTGTCTGCAAAGAGCACACTCTACATTTATAAAAACTCGTATTGTTCAACCTTACCAAGTATACAGAAAATAGGAAAAATTATGACAAATAAGCTGAAAATGGTAATGAAAAAATAATACTAGTTTTATTGTGAAAAAGCGTGGGGCGCTCTGTGCCACATTTTTCGTCTATCGAGCAACCCACGCTTTTTCACAATAATACTAGTATTTTTTGTTCATTACCATTTTCAGCTTATATTAGGAATTATTTTTCACTTTTTAGTTAGAAGTATACTTTAAAAGCGTGTTTTTTTAGTTTTTTAAACTATTATTTATTTTCTACTTCTTAGTTTGGTTTATTTATTACATTTTTTTTTTTAAATTTAATGTAATTTTTTTTTAAATTTTTTTATCGAATTTTTGCATTGTCATCGATCTTTGACAGGTTTGCAAAATTTGAATGAAATCTGTCCGTTTAAAGTGCGTCAAAATCGAGCCCAAAGGAGTCGGTTACATACATACATACATACATACAGGTGAAGCTAATATAAGCGTGTTAAAAAAGATTCCGGCAGCATTAGAACCTGTGCCCTCTGCATTCCGGGCAGCCGCTTTAACCACTAAATTACGCTCGCCTCGGGTCAGGACCCTAAATTGTTAAAGCGGTTGCCCGGAATGAAGAAGTCGCAGGTTCAAATCCTGACGGTCTCATAATTTTTTCAACTTTTTCTCAGTACGGACATAGCGAAGAGACTTAAACGAACAAAACCATATGAGTTAGTTAGTATTAGTGATTAAGTGAAAAATTACAAACAAAAACAGTGATAGTTCTAAAGACAACATGAACAAAGTGTTTTCGCCTTAATAAAAACTAAGTAAAGTGTTATTGGACGCCTCTTAGATTTATGTTTACATATTAATTTAGGTTAAAATAGACTTACTCATTAGCCTTTATGGTCTAGATTGTAATAAAGATATTTGTGATATCTTACAATACAAAAAAAAAACTTTTTCTCAGTAAAATTTGCTAAGCGTAGCTAAATGCTATGAAATATTCAATAAGAACTTACCAAGTATGATTCCCATGTAGTAGTTAGCACTGCCAAACAGGGACTTCAAAAAAGCAATTAATCTGAACCAGCCTTCGGAATCACAGAATGTGATTACCAACCCAAATATTAATTCAGCTAAGACGCTCAAAGTCGTGGCGGATTTTCTTCCGAAACTGAAACAGTCAAAACAAGTGCAAATGCTATATTTGGAATTATGTTAGTAACTAGCTTTTACCCACGATATTTCCATGGTATTTCCTACAGAATCAAGGAACTTGCTTCATACATTAAGTCATGTCAGGAACCCTGTGCTAAAATTTAATACATTTTCCTTTTAAATTGACGTTCCTCCCATATAAACTTACACCCCCTAATTTACCCGCTTTTGGGTAAGATACAAAGATGACACATAATATACCAGTTTTTAAGTAGGACCTGCAGCTACACACTGTGAAAACCGCATCCAATTCCATGCAGTAGTTTTTGATTGATGCGCGTACGAATATACAGACAGACAGATAGACAGACAGACAGACAAAAATTTAAACAAAATATTTTAAAAACACCACTCGTATAATTTTTCTTTAATATCTTAAATGTAAAATTTTAAATTTGCCATATCTGGCAAATTTAAAATTTTATTTTATGATTTGCTTTGATCATACTCAGTATTATACATAATATATACTAGTATAGGCACAATGTAAGATCTATGCTATAGTATAGGTATAGTAGGTATATAGTTAGTTGATAACATAGATAACAGTATTCTGTTATCATTTTTAGGGTTCCGTAGTACCTACAAGGAACCCTTATAGTTTCGCCATGTCCGTCTGTCTGTCCACGGCATAGCGACGAAACCGTTGGTGCTAGAAAACTGAAATTTTGCATAAACATGTATGTTAACTAAACAAAGAAAGTCGTAGAGTAAAATTTGGAAAAATATTTTTTTTTCAGGTAGCTCCCCTACATGTAAAGTAGGGGTGTTTTTTTTTTTGTCGCCTACCCCATAGTGTGGGGTATTGTTAGATAGGACTTTTAAAAACGTTTAGGGGTTGCTAAGACAGGTTTTAGGGTTCCGTAGTACCTACAAGGAACCCTTATAGTTTCGCCATGTCCGTCTGTCTGTCCACGGCATAGCGACGAAACCGTTGGTGCTAGAAAACTGAAATTTTGCATAAACATGTATGTTAACTAAACAAAGAAAGTCGTAGAGTAAAATTTGGAAAAAATTTTTTTTTCAGGTAGCTCCCCTACATGTAAAGTAGGGATGTTTTTTTTTTTGTCTCGCCTACCCCATAGTGTGGGGTATTGTTAGATAGGACTTTTAAAAACGTTTAGGGGTTGCTAAGACAGTTTTTTGATTTAGGGATCCGTTTGCGAGATAATTAACTTTAAAGAGCAAATTTTTGTTCGAGTAGGGCGTCCCCCCCCCCTCTAAAAGCTAAACTACTGGATCCTAAAATCTGAAAAAAATTGTGTCGGTAGTACATGTAATGAACTTTAAAGGAAAACTATAGCGGATAAGTTCACTTCATTAGTTCAAGAGGAATAGGGGTCCGAAATGTCAGATGCAGTTACTCAGAATATTTCGTTCAAAATTCTTGAAACATAAATAAACATACATAATACATATATAAAATCACGCCTTTATCCCACGGGGGTAGGCAGAGACGATGGAACGCCATGTGCTTCGCTCCTTACATACTTCTTTCGCTTCCTTAACATTCATACATCTCGTCATACGTGCTAGCTGGTTTCGTGTACTACAAACATTTCCTATCTGAAGGACGCTATTTATCTGGTTACTTTAACTTAATTAGTTCTAGAGTAATTGGGGTCCAAAGTGTAAAATGCAGTTACTTAGAATAATTCGTGCAAATTACAAAAACCTTTGAAAGTAATGACTTGTATGAAGATGTTACTTGTTTAATACAGATAGTAAATCACTTTTAAGTCGAAATATGTTGTTACGACTAGCTACGGAAGCCTACTGCGCGTGACCCGACACGCACTTGGCCGGTTTTTCATTTAAAAATCTAGAAAACTCACCTGTCAACCACTAAGCCAAAAATTATGCAACCAAAAAACAAACCGAATCTGCTTATTATAGCCGTTGATAGCAACTTCATTTTGTCGTCACAAAATACGAGCCATTGCAAACCAAAATTATTATTACTACGCGTATTTTATAAATAACTACGAAGGTAATATTGAATTTATAATAAATTATGGAAAATATTATATTATTATTTTCCTTGTTTATGGTGTTATATCTTGCTACGTCTTGGATTAAAATAGATTTAAACCTATTGAATGAATAAAGCCGTTTACGGGGAACTTATGGTACCTACTAGCGAACGTTATTATACACACGTAATTATCATAATTATGCACCAACACCAGTATATTTAAGGGAGACTTAAGACATTCGCAAATGTCGAATTCGCGTGTACGAATGTAAATATGGTACATTTTGATATCTGACACATTGGATAAAGGGAACATCTCTATAAGTGAGACAAAACAGGTCCCTGAATGATCCCAATTATTCAGGCTTCACTGTACTAATCTCTCCATCACAAATGAGTGTGTGCTCGATGGCTTAAATATAAAAGACATCAATAATCAACAGATTTTTTATACAGGGTGTATTTTTGAAACGGGGCAGTAAGGGCAAGTACCTTAACCGTTGCAGTAACAGCAAAACGTTCTTAAAAGACCTTCCCTAACTTTTTGGGACATTTTGAAAAATTGACTTATTAGAAGCGTATTTTGTCAATAATCGAAATGCGGGAGCTGCATTAGTGTGGTACCGCAATAAGTATCCGTTGCGGCATGTGCCAACAAGAAAGGTTATTACAAATCTTTTGAAAAACCTGGAATTGCAGGGTTCTTTCAAAATACGCTTCTAATAAGTCAATTTTTTCACGATTAGAAGACATTTTAGCGAAAATCCTTAATTAATAACTCATACGAAGTTTCTCAGCTGAAACTAAGTATAACACACAGATTTTCGAATCAAATTCGAAATTTGAGGGTAAAAATTCTTTTTATTTACTTTACAGTCAATTCTACCCACTTCCAGGCCATAACAAAAAGTTAGACCATCGTAGAAATTCGTTTCTGTTGCCGAAATGTATGGGAAACGTTTTTGGCGATTTCTGTCTTTTCTAGTACTGAAAGCTAAAATGGTCCCATAGAGTATTTTGATCCCCACATGAAATAGAATCGATTGGCATAAAAAAAAAAAAATTGAACTTTTTGCATTTTTTTTGCTAACTGTAAGTTTTTTACAAAATCTGTGAATGCAGTTCAAAATGTCCCAAAAAGTTAGGGAAGGTCTTTTAAGAACGTTTTGCTGTAACTGCAACGGTTAAGGTACTTGCCCTTACTGCCCCGTTTCAAAAATACACTCTGTATATATATATATATCCGATAGCTGTCTTTGACACAGATATAGATCTACATAGATAACGCAAATGCATGTACTTCGCGTGTCCGAACCCCGACCAAGCGTCAAGGTTGGTCGCCGCTAACTTCAGTCCACGCGCGTCTTTTGTTAGGAAAATCATAGCGGACGGCCGTTTGAATCGTACTTGGCGGATGGGCATCGGCGGCATCGGTGTCTTTGAATCGGTTTGGATTTCCCGTCACTAAATTTCGGCTGTGACGTCACAATAGGTATTAAAAAGTCGGCACTCTTGGTTTCAATACAAATCGTGATACTTGCGTTATCTATGTAGATCTATATCTGTGGTCTTTGACTTAAATAGCTACGACGTAGCTGTGTGCTGTCTACGGCGTAGCCGGTTGAACCAAAATGTCTGGTGTCTGAGTGTCTACGAGATTAACGCTATCCATATGTCGACTCTCGACGTCTATCTCATTTATATTCATACGTCTACATAATACTATATGATCTTAATTAATTTAATAATTTAGTAGTGCGTGCATATTTAAGTAGACACTTAATCAATGTAATGCTCTCACAATGATTGCCCCTGTGTAATCAGTTGGCGTAGAGGTCGAAGCGGTCGCGTCGCCACATTCAACCGCGCTGGTGTTGTGGGCTCGAGCCCCACATGGGACAAATCTTTGTGTGACTCTGGGTGTGCGCTGTGTGTGCGAAATGTATGTTTGTAACACCCCCGCGATACAGGAGTTATCGGTAGTTTAAAAAAAAAACGAAAAATAAAGCGATCAAACTGATTATGACCTGACATAGCCGAAATGTACTTTTAGGGTTTAAATTTAGACGAAGAAAACAAAGATAAAGGTAAATTGGTAGACTACTTATATGATTATGCTGTATTTTTCTAGGTGTACTGGACGCTGGGTGAGCCAGACGCGACGGTGCCAGACACGTGGCCGGAGGAGCTCAGCACGGACATCAACATACAGCATCAAAAAAAAATTCAAAATTCAAAGGCGCTTGAACACGTCAAAACATTACAAAAAATGATATAAAAGTAAATAATAAATAATACTAAATTATACTAATTACAATGATTTGAATAACCGGGGCTCAGATTAATTTTAATCAAACTGTTTAGAATCGAATTAAAATCAATCTAAGTACCAGCTCCGATGGGTATTGCATTATGAGAAGAGCTGGTGAGAAACTCATGTGCACCATCTTTTAAAATGAAAAATATAACAATATAAAAGTACATAAAAAAATCACATAAGAAGAGCAATTCATTTCCAAATACTATTATCATTTATGTAGTCTGAAATACTATACATCATCCCATCAACATATCCGATGCCCAGTCCAGTTACGGCGCTTTCATCACTGTGAGTACATTTAGAATATGGTACCGGCAGGATTAAAACTGTGACCTCTGCAAACTGGGCAGCCGTTTTAACCACCAAGCTACAGTCGCCTCTTGCCAGGACCCTAAATTTATTCAAACTTCATTTATTAATTGCAAACATGGATAAGGTACATTGGTGGTATAACATTATTATCAAAGTAGAACTCCACATTTTGCTCTTAAGCATGCAACATTAACACACATTATTAAACAATTATAACAAAAAAAATATATATACTAGAAAAAATACTATTTAACAATCGAACCAAAATTAAAAAAAATAAAAAATATAAAATAAAAAAAAACAGATCACATGCAGACATAATAATAATTATATTTTAATATTAAATTTATACAAATATCAAAATTTTATCTAAATCATTAAATTATGTCTCATGTGTTCTCAACTGTATGTTATGTCATTACGTGACGTCACGTTCATCCGTATCTGTACATATCTTAAGTAGGATACAGCGGCGCCCGGAATGCAGAGTTCGCAGGTTCAAATCCTGCCGGTCCCATATTTATCAACTGTTTTTGGGATAAAAAGTCCTCAAATATCAAACTAAATGACAATCGTCCTTAGGCAGTTGTCCCACCAACGACGAGAAAACGACTAACTATCGGCTATTTTCTCGCTCAAGAAACGTACAATAGATATACTTTCCGTGTGAACAAAAGAGATGCATATACAAATAGTTGATCGCTGACTGTTCACACTGCCGGCGAGCACTCGCTTCACTAGTTTGTCGCTGAGCGACAAGAGCTATGAGAGATAACACTCGCTCGGCGATACTCGCCAAGTGATTAGAACTCACGCCGAGAGAGCAACCAGTGGTCATTTCTCTACAGTGCGTATCTGTATCCGCCTCACTCGCACACTCGCTTATAGCCGAGCTACACAAATATCGGAACTACGCACTCGCTCCCCGTGACTCGCTAACTCGTTTCTAGTTCTAGCTCTACTCGTTACTCGTTAATCGTTGCCGGTGAGACAAGTGCCTTAGCATCAGACAATAGGCCCTTCGTATAAGTTGTCTCGTCTCGATCGTAAGTGTTACCTTGATTGACACTCAAGGGGCTTCGGGATTGTCAATCACTTGACAATGTCTGTCACTGTCAATCACTCACTGACATTCTTACCCGCGGGAGAAGGCGTTTAAGTACGGCGTGTAATCTTGTACCTTACTACTAATATTAAAAACATCGCCATTACAAAAATATCGTAATTTTGTTATTTAAAAACCTCCTGTATCACTGGCCTAGCCTAGTGCAGGAGATTTTTGGCCATTTTCTCTACACTCTTTATTTTATTATTTTTTATAACTATTATAAATTATATTATAAATCATAAATGGTACAGAATAAATATTTTATTTTTAAGTAGAAGGCGATGTGTTACATCGTTTTGGCAAACCAATTCCTACTGAAACTAATATTAGTAGGTATACCTATTTAATATAAGTTAGGTAAATAGATATATACTTTATATTTACCTAACTATCTTCTAATATCGCTCATTTGGTGCGAAAGTGACAAAATTGAAATTGTGTGTTTCACACTATGGCGCCAGTTTTAAGTAAAAAACTTTAAAACTGGCGTAGTACAGTTTTTTTTCAGATTTTTACTTGACATAACTGAAAATTCTTAATTAATTTCTACAACGACTATTAGATCTTTAACGGGAGTTTTTTTAACAAAAAATACAGGGTGTTTTCACCATCAACGAAAAATAATTGGGAGCTTTATTTGGTTTAATTCAATCATTTTTGCATTTTTTCCAAAAATGTCAATATCGCACCGGATGAGCGATATCATAAGGCTTGTCTTAAAAGCATTATCTTGAAAGAAAAGGTTTATAATTTTCTTTAAACTAATCAATTAAATTATTTGCGCCGTTCATTTTGACTAATCACCTATATAATACGATTTTTTTTTTCATAAAAAAACGTAACATTTACATCACGTAATTTTCTTCTTTTTTTTTTTAATTTCTACGAGTAATTTGAAACAACAAATTACTTGTATTCTTGTTAACCTCCTCCAGTTAAGCTTAATTCGCTTGTGTTAGGAGGAACACCACTTTCGTGGTGTATTGGCCAGGATTCGAACATACGAATTTTCGATTGTAAGATCGATGCCTTATCCATTGTGCCACGGCCTCTTAAACGTTTGTATTCCTAAAAGCCTTAAAAGCGATCAGTTACACGTTTTTACGACCACACTTAGCGCGTTATGACAGGTCGCACGTAGCAAATTGTAAAAGATGGTACATTTTATTAGCTGTTAAAGCTAGACTCAATGTCAGTGAAAGGTTTTAAATTGGTAATACAGCGAGTGGTGTTCCATTTAACAGTTTTACACCCATCCGGTGACCTTGGGTCGTTTGCGGTGAACGGAAACAGTATCTTGATTCTGGATAGAAGTTGCTGAACGTAACGCGAAGTGTTATTAAGCGGCCGTGGCGCAATGGGTAAGGCATCGGTCTTACGATCGAGAGGTCGTGGGTTCGAATCCTGGCCATTACACCAGGGACGTGAACTTCCTCCTAACACAAGCGAATTAAGCTTAGCTGAAGGGGGTTAACAAGAATACTAGTAATTTGTTTGCAAATTACTAGTAAGCTTTTTTTTAAAAAAAAAAATTAACAATCTTATTGCCTCTTTTGACTGCCTCAATGGTCTAGTGGTCAGCGTATGCGCCTCTCACCGCTCCCCACCGCAGGTCACTCGGGTCGGGCAAAATGTCATTTGTGAAATCCGCAATAGCGGCACGGAGTTGGAATTGTGCCTGGTGGATGGCGATAGGCTCACACGCTATTCACTGGGATTAACATAACAGATGAAATGTGGGTGTTGTACACCTCTACCAAACCCTATTGGGTAATATTGGCGTGATGCTATGCTTATGTATTACCCTTTTTTAACCGACTTCCCAAAAAGGAGGAGGTTCTCAATTCGACCGGTATGTTTTTTTTCTATGTATGTACATCGATTACGTCGCGGTTAATGGACCGATTCGCGTGATTCTTTTTTTGTTCGACGTGAAATAGCTGCCAGGTGGTCCCATAAAAAAATATTTTAGTTTGGTCTAGTAGTTTTTATTTTATAAGCATTATTAGTAATTGAAGATTTTTTTTTATTAGTCAATTATATTGGTGGTCCTCCCATATATTAAACGATTGTACATACTTACTGAATTCATAATTATCTCACCCCTTTGAAGTGCAAAAAAGTTCTTAAGGAAAGTACTGTAAGGTTGGAGGGTTGAAGAATTGTCTTTCACATATATAAAGATTATTAATATTAAGTTCGTTAATCACAAGCATATAAACTTTTATAAGCAGCATATTCACTGATGTATAGTCAGCAGCAAAGGAATCCTCTGCAGCTGACTGTACATCAGTTACATTACTTTCAAGTCTACGTGTTGAAGTTTTGCTTTAGATTAAGCACCCCTGGTATAGTAAAGCTTAGCATTGATTTATAACGTGATGTGTTACGTTTTCCATTATCGTACAGAATCAGTAGCATGGCTATATCCAAGTCGAATAGGTCTTTAGGTCGGTTTAGGGCTTGTCAAATGTTCGGTCCTAGGGCCGCTCCTGTGGAACATCGGTTACGACTGGGTGCTGCGTGGGGCTTTCCCCCCGGGCCTAGACGTCATCTGCTATGCGGATGACACGCTCGTCACGGCCCGGGGTCGGAACTCCGAGGAGGCGGCACGCCTGGCCACATTGGGTGTGTCCCAAGTGGTCGGGCGCATCGAGGCGCTGGGACTTAGGGTGGCCCCTGCCAAGACTGAGGCCGTGATGTTTCACGGGCCTCGTCGCGGGCCACCTGCTGGCGCCTCGATTACCGTCGGCTCGGTCCTCGTACGGATCGAGGCCCAGTTTAAATATCTGGGCCTAGTGATAGACAGGCGGTGGAGCTTCGACGAGCACTTCCGCATTTTGGTGCCCAAGCTGGAAGGCGTGGCTGCCGCTCTCGGTCGGCTTTTGCCGAACGTGGGTGGCGCCAGCGTCGCCAGCCGACGGCTTTACGCGGGGGTGGTACGGTCAATGGCACTGTACGGCGCACCCGTGTGGGCGGAGGCCTTGTCCGCCGGGAACAGGGCGCGGTTGTGGAGACCGCAGCGCGTCCTGGCGGTCAAGGCCATTCGTGGATACCGCACGGTGTCGACCGACGCAGCGTGTGCGTTGGCCGGAACACCCCCGTGGGATTTGGATGCGGAAGTGCTCGCCGAAGTGTACAGGCGCAGGGCGGCTGCTCGGGCTGAGGGTTCTGTCCCCATGCCCGAGCAGCTGCGTGCGTGGCGGGAGGAGGCCCACCGGACGCTGATGGTCCGGTGGGGGAATCGGCTGGAGGCTCCACGTGCTGGTTTTCGCACCGTGGAGGCGCTCCGGCCGATTCTCGAGGAGTGGGCAGGGCGGCAGCATGGGACTCTCTCCTTCAGGCTGGTGCAGGTGCTGACCGGGCATGGTTGCTTCGGGAAGTACCTGCACAGGCTGAAGAGGGAGGCGAGCCCCATGTGCCACCACTGCGACTGCGGTGAGGACTCGGCGCAGCACACTCTCGAGCAGTGTCCTGCTTGGGAGGTGCAGCGCCGGGATCTCACCGCGGTCATTGGGAACGACCTCTCGCTGCCGGCTGTGATCGCGGCAATGAGCAGCGCGAGGTCGTGGGATGCGGTCGCATCCTTCTGTGAGGACGTCATCTCGCAGAAGGAGGCGGCGGAGCGGATCAGGGAGGACTCACTCCTGGCTCATCCGCTCCGCCGCCGGCGAGCTGGGCGGCGAAGGCGCGCGTACGCCGCGAGCCTAATGCCGCCCTAAGCGAGGCCGCGGGCGGTGGAGGGGGTTTTCCGCCGCCCGCTGATGCCTTCCGCGACGGAGTGACGCCCTGGGTGTGCCCGGGGCGTCGCTACGGGAGTAGGAGGACTTAGAGTCGGGTGCCCGGTCAGAGGTCGGACTGGGCACGGTCGCCGCGGCGAGCCCTGTGGATATAATATCGATCCGGGGCTCGCCGACCCACCATCTTTCGGCGACGAGGGCACACCGCGGGGTTTTAGTGGGTATTCTGTGCCGTTTAACATCGTAGGCACGGGAGTCCCACATGCCACTCTGCCCGTCCCCCCACGGGTGGAGTTGGTATGCGTAAATGCATTTCCCCGCGAAAAAAAAAAAAAAAAAAAAAAAAAAAAAAAAAAAAAAAAGGGCTTGTCAAATGGATGTTTTGTTTGACGGCTTTTGTTTGAAAAACCTCGTTATCGACTCTATTCGTGCTAATTAAGTGAAGCTTACAGTTTTTTTACTGCCGTTCTTTGACTTTGTAGCGAGTGACTGACTCAACTTATCGAGCATTTAGATTTGATTTGCTATTGATACCATTATTTGGAAGTTTTTTGTATTTAATATAATCATCGATATTCTCATAACATAACATCACGGCTATATTACCCAGAAGCGCGTGGCAGAGTTGTACAACACCCACATTTCACCTGTTATGTTTAGGTAACATGAGATAGGGGGTGAGCCTATCGCCATCCACCGGGCACAATTCCAACTCCGTGTTGCTATTGTGAATTTCGTGACGGAAAGTTCACAAATAACACTTTGTCCGACCCGGGATTCGAACCCGGGACCTTGCGGTGAGAAGCGCATACGCTAACCACTAGATCAACGAGGCAGTTATTATCACTTGTAGGTTTTTTCAGCTGCTGTTATTTATAGTGTGCTGCTAAATAGTCTTCATCCTTCCCCAAAGCTTAGACTTTTAAATACAAAATTTAATTTAAATTAAAATCAGACCCGTAGCTACGGTGTTCAGACAACCAATCTCTCAAACTTTTTTTTTTTTTTTTTTTTTTTTGGTTCATACACCAGACATTACATTTTGCCATTCACAATGAATCGCTTAATAACACTATACCTCATATGAGTCCTAAAATAGTGAACACAGTTTTCTTATATTAGTATATTCATTTCTTATATAGTTATACGTGGTGAACACAATTTCATGGATTCCGCCCACTTAAAATAACTTGAACATATTGAAAAGTTAGTTTAATGTTGCGCTGCCCGTTATAGTTGGACTTTACCTAACATATCGAAAGTTTTGAAGATCAAAGCTTACAATATAATATGCATTCAATAATCAGAAACTTGCCAACAAGGTCGCTTCTGGTTGGTTGTTGTACCCAAATAAAATTGTATGGCTTCATAACAAATAAATTAACTTATATATTATGTTGCGACCTTTCGCAAACTACGTATTAATGTACCATTAACAGACGACTATCTCGTTAGTAAAATTATATTCTTAACTAGCTGACCCGGCGAACTTCGTACCGCCTAATTATTGGAGGCATATTTAGTAAGTCACAAACACACGACACAATACTTTTTTAATTTTATTGAAATTTGTTGCTATTAGATTTTTAGGAATATTAAAGAATTATAGTATAGATGCACAGCAGAGACGTTTACATTTCAAGTGACATTTTACCATAGACAATTTTTTTTGAGTGAATACTGACAAATATTTACACTATAACTATCAAACTACATCTGTCGTTTTTTTTTTGACGGTGGCCATGGTTAAGAAAAGAAGAAGAACTACATCTGTCATCGAGAAAATAAAGAATTCAAACAACTATAATATTTAAATTCTTGATATTTTTAAACTATTTTCCAGAAGTTATAGTGGAGCTATATATCCCTCTACTCCATAAAATGCATTGTCCCTTTTTTAAAAAGTAGACGGAACGGCAGAACAAAAATAATAACTGTCCAGGTTGTATTAAATTATTAATTAATTTCAGTATTCCTCCAATTAAATGTTTCTTTTTTTTAACATGAGATGACAAAACCAAGGATGTTAAAGTAGGAGCACAGCAAAAAGTCTCTAAAGGAACGTTCGGATACACGGTTTTTTTTTACATGAGATGACAAAACAATGGAACGTTCGGATACACTTATTATTATAATAAAAATATTTTTGAGAGTTGGTAACACTGTAAGGTTGGCACCCATCAAACATGTCAACACATTAATTATTTTTATATTTTGAAATTTAAATACACGATGTTATGAGCAAAGTTGAAATTATGTTGTCGATTCAAAAGTCTTGTTTTA
Organism: Hypena proboscidalis; assembly: GCA_905147285.1. Lineage (NCBI taxonomy): Eukaryota > Metazoa > Arthropoda > Insecta > Lepidoptera > Erebidae > Hypena > Hypena proboscidalis. The sequence goes on along the minus strand of CAJHVD010000011.1, from coordinate 4,299 downwards.
ATGCGTTCTTCAATTCGAGTGGAACTGAGAGTACAAATACCGTCAAATGTTTGACAGAAAGTAAGTGGTCAACTTTTAAATATGGGAAAATGGAATTGTCGTCTTACTCTATCTTACTCGCAATTTTTCCTTATTTGCTCACCGTTTAGACCTACCCTGGACTACGACAAACATTTTAAAACCAAAATCGGCTCAATCGGCCCAGCCGTTCTCGAGCTTTAATCAGACTAACGAACAACAATTCATTTTTATTTATATAGATTAAAAACAATAGTGTAGTGTACTGTACTAGTGCAAGTCTTATTGGAAAATAAATTATGCTAGGATTCAAGCGGTCGCCTCGCCGCTCTCCACTGCACTGGAGTTGTGGGTTCGGTCCCCACACTGGACAAATCTTTGTGTGATCCGCAATGATTTTTTTCGACTCTGGATGTAATTTGTGTGTCTGGTATGTACAACCGCGGTACAGGCATTCTTCCTAGTGCAGACGCCGTTCCAAAAGATTTATTTATCTACAGTTATCTCATCCATTATTTTTGTTAAATAAGTTTTAAACTTTCGCGATTAAAGAACATTTTTTAATCGTGTACTTATTTTAAGGTAAATAAACCTATGCTCGACGTTTCGAAATGACAACTTTTGTTACCGTACGGCCGTTTCCTGATAAGTTTTGCGGTAGAAAATTCGCATAGAAAAATTAATATCTTTATAACAAAAACCGAGCGCCTTTTTTACGAGAATTTTAACAGCAGAAAGCGGCCTAACAGCCGGCCCACGAAACCTTTCGAATATACGTTTGGGCGAACTTTTCCACCTTCAATCCAACATGTAAATTATATCCCATTATTATTCAACATAATGAAGTATTGCCTAACATTCGTGTGTAGGTCGGAGGGTATGTCAAGGCCGTCCTAAGGTGCTTTATAACCTACCACGGATATTCCTATGAAAGCTGCGTCGTTTGCATTCCTAGAATACTGCTTTTCGCGCCTGACCTTTAGCACTGAATTCCAATGCTTTGTGGTAGACTTACATATTATACTAAGAAACAGTTGAATAAATTATGGGATTGGCAGGATTTGAAACTACGACCTTCGGCACACCGGGCAGTCGCTTTAACCAACCAGCTACGGTCGCCTCTTGCCAGGACCTTAATTCTAATTGGGTTCAGTTCAGTCTTTACAACATTTGTGCTGAATGCAACTTCGCCATGTTGGTTTGTATCCTACTTAAGATAGGAACAAATGGATGAACGTGACGTCACGAAAAGACCTAACATACAGTTGAGAAATCACGGATATTTGCGTGAATGTCAAAATCGTTAGCTTTCTTAGAATATAACTTCTTATCCTGACCTTTAGTGCCAATACTTAATGGCCAATGAGAGACAAATAAAGTCATGCTAAGTGGTTTTATGCAGTCATGACAACCATGAGTCACTGCACCGCAACGTTTTGGCTGCAGAATTACGATCATATTTCTTTTTATAACGGGTCTAGCCTACCTTGAAACGAAAAAATAAAAAGAAAATTTCGAACGCTTACCTAAGTGCTACAGCACTTATGCGTTCGAAATTTTCTTTTTGAAGTGATACATCACTTTCGGCTATTTAAGCTTAAGATGGTAGGAAAAAGTAAATAGACATGGTCAGTGTAGTGTAATAAATTATGAAAGCACTTACTTAAACTAAAATAATGTGTATACACACATGTATACAAAACTATAAATACATATTATACAGTTTTGATATAGATACATCTAACACATACATAGGTACTTAAATCAAAACATATAATAATAATAGCAGCCCTGTATCTAACTCTTCTCAAGATGAGAAGAGTTAGGATGAGACCACCACGCTGGCCAAGTGCGGATTGGTAGACTACACACACCGTCGACCATCGATTTGTCCAGAAACAGTTCGATATTTCACATTCTATTTTGATCCCCACATGAAATAGAATCGATTGGCATAAAAAAAAAAAATGAACTTTTTGCATTTTTTTTGCTAACTGTAAGTTTTTTACAAAATCTGTGAATGCAGTTCAAAATGTCCCAAAAAGTTAGGGAAGGTCTTTTAAGAACGTTTTGCTGTAACTGCAACGGTTAAGGTACTTGCCCTTACTGCCCCGTTTTAGACTATTAGATCTTTAACGGGAGTTTTTTTAACAAAAAATACAGGGTGTTTTCACCATCAACGAAAAATAATTGGGAGCTTTATTTGGTTTAATTCAATCATTTTTGCATTTTTTCCAAAAATGTCAATATCGCACCGGATGAGCGATATCATAAGGCTTGTCTTAAAAGCATTATCTTGAAAGAAAAGGTTTATAATTTTCTTTAAACTAATCAATTAAATTATTTGCGCCGTTCATTTTGACTAATCACCTATATAATACGATTTTTTTTTTCATAAAAAAACGTAACATTTACATCACGTAATTTTCTTCTTTTTTTTTTAATTTCTACGAGTAATTTGTAACAACAAATTACTTGTATTCTTGTTAACCTCCTCCAGTTAAGCTTAATTCGCTTGTGTTAGGAGGAACACCACTTTCGTGGTGTATTGGCCAGGATTCGAACATACGAATTTTCGATTGTAAGATCGATGCCTTATCCTATAACTATCAAACTACATCTGTCGTTTTTTTTTTTGACGGTGGCTATGGTTAAGAAAAGAAGAAGAACTACATCTGTCATCGAGAAAATAAAGAATTCAAACAACTATAATATTTAAATACTTGATATTTTTAAACTATTTTCCAGAAGTTATAGTGAAGCTATATATCCCTCAACTCCATAAAATGCATTGTCCCTTTTTTAAAAAGTAGACGGAACGGCAGAACAAAAATAATAACTGTCCAGGTTGTATTAAATTATTAATTAATTTCAGTATTCCTCCAATTAAATGTTTCTTTTTTTTAACATGAGATGACAAAACCAAGGATGTTAAAGTAGGAGCACAGCAAAAAGTCTCTAAAGGAACGTTCGGATACACGGTTTTTTTTTACATGAGATGACAAAACAATGGAACGTTCGGATACACTTATTATTATAATAAAAATATTTTTGAGAGTTGGTAACACTGTAAGGTTGGCACCCATCAAACATGTCAACACATTAATTATTTTTATATTTTGAAATTTAAATACACGATGTTATGAGCAAAGTTGAAATTATGTTGTCGATTCAAAAGTCTTGTTTTAATGCGTTCTTCAATTCGAGTGGAACTGAGAGTACAAATACCGTCAAATGTTTGACAGAAAGTAAGTGGTCAACTTTTAAATATGGGAAAATGGAATTGTCGTCTTACTCTATCTTACTCGCAATTTTTCCTTATTTGCTCACCGTTTAGACCTACCCTGGACTACGACAAACATTTTAAAACCAAAATCGGCTCAATCGGCCCAGCCGTTCTCGAGCTTTAATCAGACTAACGAACAACAATTCATTTTTATTTATATAGATTAAAAACAATAGTGTAGTGTACTGTACTAGTGCAAGTCTTATTGGAAAATAAATTATGCTAGGATTCAAGCGGTCGCCTCGCCGCTCTCCACTGCACTGGAGTTGTGGGTTCGGTCCCCACACTGGACAAATCTTTGTGTGATCCGCAATGATTTTTTTCGACTCTGGATGTAATTTGTGTGTCTGGTATGTACAACCGCGGTACAGGCATTCTTCCTAGTGCAGACGCCGTTCCAAAAGATTTATTTATCTACAGTTATCTCATCCATTATTTTTGTTAAATAAGTTTTAAACTTTCGCGATTAAAGAACATTTTTTAATCGTGTACTTATTTTAAGGTAAATAAACCTATGCTCGACGTTTCGAAATGACAACTTTTGTTACCGTACGGCCGTTTCCTGATAAGTTTTGCGGTAGAAAATTCGCATAGAAAAATTAATATCTTTATAACAAAAACCGAGCGCCTTTTTTACGAGAATTTTAACAGCAGAAAGCGGCCTAACAGCCGGCCCACGAAACCTTTCGAATATACGTTTGGGCGAACTTTTCCACCTTCAATCCAACATGTAAATTATATCCCATTATTATTCAACATAATGAAGTATTGCCTAACATTCGTGTGTAGGTCGGAGGGTATGTCAAGGCCGTCCTAAGGTGCTTTATAACCTACCACGGATATTCCTATGAAAGCTGCGTCGTTTGCATTCCTAGAATACTGCTTTTCGCGCCTGACCTTTAGCACTGAATTCCAATGCTTTGTGGTAGACTTACATATTATACTAAGAAACAGTTGAATAAATTATGGGATTGGCAGGATTTGAAACTACGACC